>WSFP011479566.1:0-16399 GCA_009831015.1 Picea engelmannii
AAATGAATTGTGTAGAGTTATTTTACCAGTTTTTAGTCACTAACTTAAAACTTGGATTCTGAACTATTGAAAAGGTATTTTTGAAAATTGGAGGAGGGTTTTGTTCATAACATGCCAAATAACAAAAACCTCTCTTAGTTTTTGAAAATGTCTTATGGTTTGAGAGATATAAGACGTAGAAGTGGCACTACCTACTATGTTACAACGACGCTGCCTAATTTCCTATAGCAGTCACAGTTTTGATATTCGCCTTGTTGGGAGGTTTCCACATGTCAAGGAGAGTTTGAATGAATTCTCAAGGATCAATTAGATGTCAAGGGACACCTGTACCTAAGATTTATCTCCAGCAAAGGCATCATGCAATGAGGTGGAGACATTTCATTAATGACTTCCAACAAATTCCTGAAAATTAGCAGTTTGTTGGATTTTTGTCTCTTTGATTGTTGCCACCTATCTCCAAGGCTTAGAATCCAATGGAGGAGATGGGATTTGACCTACTTAGTTCATTTGGATTCTATTGTCTATTTAAAGAAGGAAATATCTCTTGGAGAAGGAGGGATGAACCAAGAGAGGCTAGAGAGAGTAGGAGTAGGTAGTTTTCCTGTGTGTGTTCATTTGTAAACCTGTGGGCATTTTTTGATTGTAAGCATTACTGCTATTGGAGACTCATGAGAGCTGTGATTTCAGATTGTAACTCTTCTTTTATATTGCTTATTATTTGAATATATTGCATATTTGAGGATCAAAGTCTGTCAATGATTTATGGATCCCTAAGCAACAGAGGATATGCTGTATTTTGCCCATCAGTCATTGTTTATATTCAAGTATATGTTGATTCATTAAATTGAGAGGATATTTGTTTAGTTAACATTCTATCTTATGCTTTCCTTCTTCATTCTTCCACCTATCAACATATAATCTTGTTTTATGTTGAGTAGCTTTTTTGCCTTCGATGAGTGGGATGTTTGTGACTCCAATGCCCATTGGTGTAGCCTATTGATCTGCAGTTTGTTTCCCTCTATCTTTCTTTATGCATCTTGTTGATCCACCTATTCAAAACCAAAGTTATATTTTACATTCTGATGGGTGTTGAGCTTACACTTTAGCAGTCAAAGTGTGACTTTCAATGCTAACATTCTTGGTGCCGTTGCCGGGGACGGATTTGAGCAGATTGAAAAGTTCCCTGGGAAGAACGACATTTCATAGCTCCAGCTTTAGATGGTGACTGAAGTTGGACACCTTCAAGACTACACATTCACCATGGTGACTCCATTGTTTAGAATATGTTGGTGACTCCACTAGAATGAGACCAATTAAATGGCTATGAAGGCTATCCTGGCCATGAGGTTTTCCCCACTCGATTTCTCAGCTATAGAGGATTATCCACATCCTGTGTCTCTTATTGATGAATGGCAAGATCTGCTGCCCAGATTTTATGAAGGTAAGGATGACATCCCTATTGAGCATGTTCATGAATTTCATAATTTGATGCAACAACTTGACATCCATCGTGAAGATATATTGATGAAAATGTTCATGTATTCATTGGATGGGGATGCACGTAAATGGTATTTCTCGTTACCCCCTTCCAACATTTCATCCTTGAAGGATTTCCACAGAGTATTCAATGAACACTGCAAAAGGTTTTATCCCTCTGAAAGTATTTGTCATAACTGTTGTGAGGGATATGTAGAATGTGCTCAAGATTTGTTAGATTGTTCTGCTGAGTATAAAGATGAAAATGATTTATTTCACTGTCCAAATTAAAGCATAAAGAATACACCTGTATTCAGAGAGGACAATATTCATAACTTTGTTTCAGATGAAAATCATGTATATGAACAACTAGAAGCAACAATTACTGTTGTTCTTGAAATGGATATTTTTAACAATTATATTCTTGATGAAATTATTGTTTTAGAGGTCGATCATAGGTATGAAGGGAAACCTGTTTTCGATGAATATTCTAGTGATGATGAGAAGCAAGATTATCCTATATTTGATCACTATGAAGACATGGAGTATGATGTAGAGGTTGGGCTTGTCATAGAAGACATAACCCAAATATTTGACCACGAGCAACCCTTAGTTGAGGGACATGAAGAGATCGTTTATACACAGCCAAAAGTAAATCAACAGTCATCAGTTGATCAACAACTACCTATGTCAATCCTTCTTCCACTTGTACCCAAAGTTTACAGTAATCAACTTGAAGTGGAAAAAGAATCATGCTGTCAGTCCCATGTGTTTTGTCACCATTTTTATGACCTTGTAGGGGTGTATATGGAGTTGTATTTCTCAAATGTTTTGGACCCTGTAAACTTTATTGTGCTAGCAATAGTCAAAGGAGATAAAGGAAATGTTTTCAAACCATTGTCATATTCCTTTTGTCTACTGTCAATCATTGGCATTATAAAGACTCATGTCAACAAGTTTCTCGAATGGTTTTCGTGGAAGTTTGTCTTCACCTAGCCCATTGTAAAAGTCAGTTAACTTAGGTTTTGTACATAAATAAGCTCCATCAAGAGTAGGTGTGTGTAATAAGCTTGCTGAACAAGCATCATTTTCATCATTTTTTTCAGTTTCAGTTTTCATTTTCATTTAGTTTTAGCTGAAGTTCATAGATCAAAGCAGATTGCAGAGGTTAAAGATTGAGAGCATGACTCCACAAGCCCAAAGGATAAGGAACTGAAACTACAAGAGTTCTTAGAGCCTTACAGGGAGGACTCTATCCCCCATGGAGCCTATGTTAGCACAAGATTGGTTAAGGTGCCTATATGGATTTTGAGTTTTTGCTAAGTGCTAGTTTCCCCAGTGGTAAAAGGCACTATCCATTGTACAGTCAAGGCAATTAATTAAAATGGTTTTGTCATCATGAAAGACTACAAATTGCTCTACACAATTTCAATATTGAAGGCACTGTGTGTTTGGCAATGCTACCTAATCTGCACACAGACGCAACATAAGTGGCGCTACCTAATATTTCTGACAGAAAACGAATTGTGCAGAGTTATTTTACCAGTTTGTTTGCAGCTCAACATGTTTGTTAACTTTTTATATCGATTAATTGATCTACATAGCTGCCTAACTGAAGTCATTTGTTTTTATTACTCTTCATGACACAATTTTCGAAATGACAGTTGTAAGTTGTCGCTTTTTCGTATTATTTTCTTTCATGCTTCGTTCATGACTGGAAGCATGAGTACAGAGCATGAAAATTTACGACTGTGTTACCTTTCTGTTCTAAAATTTCGTCAAAGGCAAATTGTTCAGACAGTTTATTAATGAAGTTTGTTTCCTTGCCATGAAGAGTTACTCTCTTTGTTTCGATCCTTTCAACACCAAGCATGCTTAGGGATTGATGGGTATATAAACAAAGGACCCCCACGAATTGATTTTGGTATGGTTTTGTTTGAGTCTTGGCTATACGTTTCTATTGCTAAACCTTTCATTTTTGATTTACCAAAACCTTGTGATAGAACCCACGATGTGCGCAGTTATTTCCATTTTAATGCTTTGGTCCTAGACTCGTACTAGATGCAAAGGTGGCATTACGATTTGCAAGCAGACATCATTCCCGAGACTGGCCTTGGGATTTGCAAACCCTCTTCGCATGGATTTCAATTAAACACCCATCTAATCGTTATGAGTTTATGTTCATTCACTGCTCACTGTTGAAATTTCACGAGCTCGGGTTATGGCTCTTGATTGTCTTGCAAACCCTCTCTGTGTGCTGTGTCTGATTCGTTACCCTCTCATCCATCATGGCTCCTGTTGTGAGAGTTGAACCAAACGACATCCAAACTTTGCTCTTATATGACGATGCCAGAGAAGATTTGGAGAGAAGTGGCTGGCTCGTTTTCATTAGGAAGTTTCAGGGTTTCAATTTACAAGTTGCCCAAGAATTCGCTTTCTCCTTTGATGGGTGTAGAGTGAAGGTGGGTGATGTACAATTGGAGGTTATAGAGGATTTCCTGAGTCAAGCTACAGGGCTACCAACAAGCGGTCAAAGGTGGTTTAAAAATGCAAAAGTGGAAGAAGTTCCTTGGAGCATGTTGTTTACATCTCGGAAAATAAAAGGGTGTGATAAAGGTATGCCCATTTCCTTCATAAAATCTCGGTGGCATGATTTGCTCGCTGTGGTAAAGAAATTTGTTGCATGTGAGGGATGTTTCAGGCTTGTGTTTTTGTACCATTTGCGTCTGCTTATGATTTTTATGGGTTTCCCATTAAACATGCCCTATTACTTACTAAGGAGTCTTTATAAAATGGGTAAAAGATACAAAAAACAACGGCCAGACTCTAGCCTTTTCCATCACGACCTAATTAAAATCCTGCTCATGCATCAATTAGAGTTACAGAATGACAACTAGGATTCATTCATAACCCGAAATGACTATGGTAACCCTGATATGGAGGAGGTAGATAAACTCGTGGTTGAGGAGACCCTTGTCCACCCTACGATGTCTCTCTCACCTCCCCAGACCTGTGTCTCACCCCCTAACAACAAACCCTTGATCGATCCAAAGGTTATTGAACAGGTCTGTCCGCAGATTATGCATCCTAATGACTATGTTAAGAATTTAAAGAAACCTATAGGGAAGAAATCTAAGAGCAATATTGATATAATCTTTAAGAATAAAAGAGCTGGCAGGCTAATTTCTAGGAGGCTTCATAACAAGTCAAATTCTGATCCGAGTTTGATCTTTGAGATCGATAGGTTCCTCGCTGCAGAAGACTTTCAGTCATTCGAGCCACACCTTGATCGACCCTACAATTTTGTTGACAATTTACCTCCCTATCTTAAAAATAAACCAGAGTTTCCTGGTGTCAAATTGGTTAATGAATCCACTGTCAGTATGGAAGGTGCTCCGGTGCACAACCAAGTTTGTTCTCATGCAACCGTTGCGCAGTCAAAATGTGAATTCTGTCTATCATGGATTGATAGATATTATACTGATATCCCTATCCTACAGTCACGGGTTAAGGTTTTAAAGGATCAGATCGATGTCTTAACCAACGAAAACCAAAGTCTCGAATCTGTTATTCAAGGCAAAGAAAAACGTATAAAGACAACAGACAATGTAGTATTTAAAAACGTGGAGGCTACAATAGCAATTGTGAATTCCAAGGTTGCCTGATACAATTTGATTTCATAGTTGGAGGATATTCAGGAATCCATGATTACAAATTTGATCCGAGGCATCCGTAATATCTTCCAGTCATATCTTTGATGCATTTTGTATGAACGTAAATGAACTGTAGTTAGTTTTGGAGGATTTAGTAGGATCAGGGCGGTTGCATCCCCCTTTATTTTTGAAATAAATATTTGATCTCAGGAACATAAACAATTATCTTTTCTGAGGCCTTTATAAACCCATCATTTTGTAATCAGACACATCTTGGCCTAGGGCTTATTGTGAACAACTTATACTCAAATTTAGACATAACAAATATTTACTTTATGCTTTAGTCATCTGTGAACGTTGTTGTGATCTATAATTTGTTTATCTTGGTAATTGAATGACTACAGATAGCTTTTGTCTTTGCAGATTGTTTTGTTGTCAAGATAGTTTTTCTTCATGGTTCATGATTTTATGCTTTAGTTTTATCAAAACAATTGAATGATATTTCAATTCATGTTATGAGGTTTACCTTAAATATGCTGATTGATTAAATGCAAGCTGTAACTATAGGATTTATGTCATGTGTTATCGCTTGCAGTCTATTATATCACTGTAATTATCTTGTGTCCTGTTGTTTTATCAATTAAATACACCAGTCAATGCACAATTTAGCCTTTGTACCAAACAGTGTGAAGATGCACAACAGATTTATCTCGTGGATGGACTGATGCACGTTTTACGCAAACAGTTGGATGCATACTTCTCAAGTGATTAATAGGTTAGTCTGTTCTTTTATTTCATTTGCTTGCTTATTATAGAAGTTTTTATATATAGTATAATTTTCACTATCTATATCTTTCTGTTTAATTAAGTAGTTTAATATTTGATCTTATGAATGCATATAAACAAGAAAACAAGCCAAAAACAAATAGTACTTTTGCTTTCTTTATTACTGTCATTAAAAGAACCATTTTACATTCGATTTTTATGAGTTCAGATTAAAACTCGTGATTTATACATATTGTATATATGATAAATAGAACTATAATATAAATATTATTTAGATAAACTATATATATATATATATATATATATATATATATATATATGTACATATTTCAGTGATTATTATTTAGTAAGTTATTGTATTTCTTTTAGTTATTTTTTGCTTCCTTTAGGACTTTAGATTGGCCAACGGAGCCTCTAAACCCGTAAGAGTGAATTAATCCAAACGACTTGGGCTAATTAGACAACCCCGGACCGGATTCACTCTTCCAGTTGACGAGCGGTCAATTTCGCCCGTCAACAAATGGCGCCAGAAGGAGGGTCTGAATACTATTAATGGCACGTGGAGGTCGCAAGACTCCTCCCCCACCTACCCGCTCACCTATAGTAACAAGAAGTCATTTTGGCGACAACATTGTCCCTCAAACAACAACCACATCAAACGACAATCCACAGATTACCGTTGAACTAGTAACTCCAAACCCCCCAGGGGTCGACGTACAAGAAATTGTTCGTTAATCCCTCCTAAGGACACACGGTGCTTTGGCCCGTATCATACAACTAGGTCGACCTTTGAACCAACCATTAGACTTCTCTGATATCAGGGAGTAACTTGAAGGTACTGATCTTAACCTAAACCCTATGGATCCAGATCACATCCTTACGCCCATAGCAGGAGGATCTGGTATTCCACCATCACCACCCCCTTCATCTCCTTCCTCTTCTAGAGAAGAATCATGAGACGAAGGTAGTCCTTGATCTCAGCCTTCGATACCACCCACACCTATGGCCAATCCGAACAATCCTGCCAGACCTTGGCTCGATCAAGATGCAGTGGCCATACCTGGGCCCCAACATCCTTTGCCTAAACATCCGAAGAAATGGCTCCCTAAATTTGACCCAGATTCCAAGCAGATTGTTGAGGATCATATTAAAAAAATCATGCTAGCCATTAGGCTCCACAGTGTTGAACACAAAGACGTAGTATGTATAATTTTTCCCTACACCTTTGAAGGCAATGCTTTTACCTGGTACTTTTCCCAACAACCCCACACCATTGTGTCTTGGGATAGATTCGAATCCTGTTTCCTTGAGAAATTCAGAGATGACAAATCCCCTGAAGTTCTAGTCATGGAAATCTCTAGTTTAAAGATGAACCCCAAAGAAAAGAAAAAAGACTTTAATCAAAGGTTCCTAACATTAAAGAATCGAATCTCCACGGACTCAATGCCTGCCAAAAATCTTATCGTCGCATACTACACGAAATCCTTACACCAAAACGTAGCAATTTGAGTAAAAAGGTCCAAGAAAGCCACATTGCTAGAAGCCTTCGAAGAGGCGAGTCAAATCGAGAAAGATATTATCAGCCTAAAAGACAATATTTGTAACGAGACAGAGACTACTTCATCCTCCAAGAAGAAAATCAAAATTCTTCCTAGTCCTTCCCAAACCAAAACTCAATCAAATGGTTTAGATCTAGAAAATTTATAGAAGGTCATTCAGAAGTTGTCTAATTAGGTTATAGATTTGAGAAGATCGGCTGAAGAAGCTTCTTCAAGTAAAGGGCCTTACAAACCCCCTTTTAGAAAGCCTTTTCCCACAAACTGACCTAATTCAAATTCTGAAGGCCTAAATCTAGAAAGATTACAGTTTACTATTCAGACGATTCTAGAGGCACATGATAACTTGATTCCTCCTGAGATTTTTGAAGACGTGGCTGAACAAGAGATAGTGGAAGAGGACGAATCCTCTCCCAACATTTTCAGGAATTTCTCGGATAGCATTTTTCAAGCTAATTTCAAAACAATGCATCCTTACAATACCAGGAGCAAGACAACAAATAAATCTTCTTCTGAAATCAGAACTAATGCACCTAAAAAACAATCTAAACCAATTGAAACTAAACAGAATTCAACAACTCCAAGTTTAGAGTATGATTTGATTGAGAATCTCAAAAAACTTAGAGCTAATATTTCTGTTTACGAATTATTGAAATTCCCTTTTCTTCTGCAAAAGATGCCGCAGAATATTGCAGAAAACAACAAAAACAACAATCCGAACAACAACAAAGTTGCTGAAAACAGCTCCAAAACACCTCAAAAGGTCTGTTAAAATGACGCTAGAGTCTTATGATAAAAGAGACCTTGCTGTAAAAAGTGTAACAAATGTAGATAAACTAGTTTCATGGGCTGCGACTAAAAAACAACAAACTTCTGCTGTTAATACTCGCAGAAATGTCCCACCCTTTTTGTTGACTTTTGAAATTTTCAAGAGGAATGTACATAACTGTATGGTAGATTCAGGTGCACTGTCAAACGTAATGCCTTGGTATGTCTGCCAAAAAATTAATGCCGAAGTTCAGCCTTCCAGCCTGAAAATTATTCAGCTTGATCGAACTAATGTAAAAGTAATAGGTGAATTAAAAAATGTGCTTATCAGATTATCATCTAATCCTAAAGTCCATCAAGTTATTGATATTATTGTTGTTGATATCCCCAAAGTATATGGCTTGTTTTTAAGTAGAGATTGGTCCGAATAGCCACATGGTTATTTTGCGACGGATTGGTCTCACTTGTGGCTGCCCGAGAATGGAAAGCCTAATAGAATTAAGGTCAATCGTGAGTGTTATCTTAAGTTCACGGTAACTGATTTAAATGATCCTAATGAACCATTCACTGCTTTCGCCAATTCACCTGAAATACAGGGGATGGACACTTTTTTCGGCAATTTCATGGCTGGAACTTCTACCATTACTGACCTGGAACGACAGTCCGAAATTATGACATGCACACAGTCAACAACCCTCTCTCAGTGGTCACATGCACCTGACGAAAATCAAATCTAGTCTCTTTACTTCGATGGATCTAAATCTAAGGAAGGAGCTGGTGCAGGGTGTGTGCTCATTGATCCAGCAGGTAATAATTTGATCGCCTGCCGCTTAGAATTTGAATGCACAAACAATACGGCGGAATACGAGGCACTCCTGCAAGGTCTCAGAAAAGCACTAGATTTGAGGATTCAGAATTTGACTGTCTTTGGTGATTCATAAATTGTGGTTAGACAGGTAAAAAAATCTATTCACTGTTTATCTCCACACCTGAAAAGCTATCAGACTGAGGTATGGAATTTAATGAACAAATTTTCAGCGTTTAACATTAATTCTATTCCCAGATTGAATAATTCTGAGGTTGATTTGTTAGCTAACGTTGCCTCAAATTTTTTTCCTGCATAAGGTCTTTCCCCGAATGCATTTTTTGTTGAGTTGTTGTTCAGACCATCTGTCCTGAACAACATCACAAATTGGAGAGTCTTCTATGACGATCAACAGATCATCATTTTTTTGCACATGAAAGAAACTTTCCAAGGCATGGTTATCGACGAAGGTACCCACGATAAAGACCTTCGCAATTTTACGGTAATACTAGATCCAAGATCCCAGGAGTCCACATCAGATATGGTAAACTCTATCCCAAAATCTGTGGTTAGATTAGAAATTTTTTATGATCTTCAGGATAAATTCAGAAAATCAGTAAATTGTAAAACAAATAGTTCTTCCTTGACACATGAAAAAGTAAATTTAAGAACTAAAGATAACCCACAGTGCATCAATTTGGGGTTGGGATGTTCTGACCAAGAAAAGACAACATTTATTAAGTTGTTTAAGGAATTTAAAGATGTCTTTGCTTGGACATATGACGATCTAAAGACCTTTGATCCTAACATCATACAACACGTTATTCCCATGAAACCTCAGACCCAACCTTTTCAACAGAAGTTAAGAAAGATGCACCCAAAACTTGAACCAACGGTCAAGAAAGAATTAAACAAACTCTTTAATGCTAAAATAATCTTCCCGGTAAGACATACACAATGGGTCTCTAATCTTGTCCCTGTAAGGAAGAAGAGTGGTGAAATCTGACTATGTGTCGATTTCCGAAATTTAAACCGAGCGCTTGATAAAGACAACTACCCTGTTCCTCCCATGGAACAGATTCTTCAAAAAGTATCTGGTTCTAAAAGATTATCGCTGCTGGATGGTTTTTCAGGGTATAACCAAGTCCTTATGTCTCCCCCAAACGAGCTCAAAACCACTTTCTGTACTCCATGGGGTACCTACGCTTATAGGAAAATGCGCTTTGGGCTCATAAATGCCGGTGCCACTTTTCAGAGAGCGATGGATATCACTTTCCATGGCTTAATCAATCAATCTGTAGTAGTTTACGTAGATGATGCCACTGTCTTCTCAACAAATAAAGGAGATCATCTAGCTCATCTAAGATATTTTCTACAATGATGTCGTAAGTACGGTATTTCTTTAAATCCTAAATTTTTTTCTTTGTAGTAGAACAAGGAAAGCTCCTTGGTTTCATTGTATCAAATTAAGGGATGATTATTGACCCTAAAAGGACCCAAGTCATTTCAAAACTGCCCCCTCCCTCTTCCAAAAAGTCCATCCAATTTTTCTTAGGTCAAATAAACTTTGTTAGAAGGTTCGTCCCCAGCTTTTCAGAAATGGTCAGACCATTACAAAATTTAATAAAAAAGGATGTATAGTACCATTGGGGACCTCTAGAAATTCAAGCTTTTGACTCAATAAAAAAGGCTATAGTAGACGCTCCTTCTCTAATGAGCCCTGATTTTTCGTGAGATTTCACTCTCTACATGTTTGCCTCTGATCGGTCTTATGCTGCTGTGCTAACCCAAAAGAATGCTAAAAACAATGAAGTCCCAATTGCCTTTATGAGCTCAGCCTTTAAGGGAGTAGAACTTAATTACCCATCAGTAGATCAATAGGCTTATGCTGTTTTTAAAGCAATAAAACACTTTTGATCTTACCTACTGAAATCTAGGATGAAAATCATTGTCCCTTACCCTGCTGTCAGAAATTTGTTAGTACATAAAGAACTGGGTGAAAAAAGGGCGAACTGGGTCACCTCCTTACAAGAATACGACATAGAAATTACCCCAACACAAATTGTTAGAGGCCAAGGTTTATGTAAATTGGTTGTTGATTCAGCTATAAGACAACAGAATGAAACTGATATGTTAATTCAAGATCAGCACAATCAAAATCAAATCTGCTGTGCACAAAACCTTATTAGTCCTTGGTATGATGACATCAAGTTTTATCTTATACACGGATCAACTCCCCGTCACCTTGATCCAAAAAAGAGGAGAGCATTGAGATTAAAATCTGCTTCTTTTCAGCTAGTAAACGATATTTTGTTTCGCCAAAATTTCGATGGAATACTTATGCGCTGTCTAGAAAAAGATGAAGCAGATAAAGTCTTATTGGAATTACATGCAGGGGAAGCTGGTGGGCATTTCGGTGGAGACACCACTGCCCACAAAGCATTAAGAGAAGGGTACTACTGGCCTACTCTTTTCAAAGACGCTCATGCCTTATGTCGCAAGTGTGTAATCTGTCAAAAGGCATCTGGACGAGTACAAAAACCAACATTCCCGCTGCAACCTGTCTCGATAGATTTCTCTTTCCAACAATGGGGCCTCGATAATATAGGCCCAATCAACCCTACATCCTCGCAGCAACACAAATACATCATAACAACCACATATTATGTCACCAGATGGCCCAAGGCTGCGCCATTAAAAGTTGTAAACACCAGCCAGGTAGTATCCTTCTTGAATTCAAATATTATCACTTGTTTCAGTATTACTAAATGCCTAGTATTTGATAATGCTTCATATTTTTCGTCTCTCGAAATGAGTGATTTCGCTTTAGAAAAAGGAATAAATTTAAAATACTCTGCCAGTTATTACCCCCAAGGCAATGGTTTGGCGAAATCAACTAATAAAAACCTGATCAAGATCATCAAGAGAACGATCTCTGAAAACCACAAAAACTGGCATAATGCACTATTTAATGCAATCTGGGCTGATAGGGTAACTCCTAAAACTGTTGTTGGTAATTCCCCCTTTTTTCTCATTTACGACAGGGAAGCGATTCTTCCACCACATGTCCTTCTCCCATCTCTGCAGTTATCGTAGAAGGTGCAAGAAGAAGACTGTCCTCCCTTGGAAATTCGGATTAATGCTTTGCTGAAGTTAGAAGAAGTAAGGGCTCAAGCAAAACGAAAATTGGATCAACATCAACTCATTGTCAAAAACTGGTTTGATTCCAATTCTGTCTCAGACATAAATTTCGAGGTAGGTGATCTTGTCCTTAAATGGGACAAACCTCATGAGGGGAAATGAGAGCATACTAAGTTTCAAAACCTGTGGTTGGGGCCATTTTTAATTGCTGAAAAACTAGGTCCCAGTTCTTTCCGCCTCCAGAATTTAGAGGGACAACCAGACACCTTTCCGGTGAATGGCCAAGCTCTCGAAATGTATTTTACCTGACGACTCTCCGATACACCTTCTGTACATATTTTTCTGTTTGGATTTCTTTGCTTTCCAATTTTTCTTTGTTGTTTTGTTTTGTTTCCTTTTTTGTTCATCGGTCCTTTTGAGTTAAACATCCCTGTATTACAGTCTAGCTCAGACAAAGAGAAACTTAATGCTTCATCTCGAAAATAGTTGTCAAAGGCTATTAGAACATCTATTGTTGTCATTCTCTGAAATTGTAGACTGGTTAAAGGTGTCATTTTGTCTGAAAGTCGATTCCTCGGTTTCAATCTGCACTTGAAAGTATTCACGAATATCTTTAAAAGGTCTCTTTACGCTGTCCTTGCTCTTTAAGAAAGCAACTCAATGATGTCTCCCTGCCCTTGAAAATTAGTTCTATCAATGAACTGTTTTTTAGATCTTGATGAAGGTTTTCTAGAAAAATTTAAAGGCCTATGGAAATATTAAGTTGTGTTAAAAAAAACAAAAAAAAACTGGAATTTTCAGCATCACCCCGCTCTGTCGAATATCTTTAAAACTATATCAGAATGTGAATAAATCCTCAGAGAGATGTGGGAAGTGTTTGTAAACCTGCCGGGACACTGAACAGGTCTGCTGGTAGCGGGTAAATGCATGCATGACGCCAAGATAACTTCGTTGGGGTACTGAACAAGCCCGCTGGCAGCGAAGCGATGTCAGGTACAAGAAGATTCTCAGGTATAAACCTTGTTTTGGACATAAGCATCCTTCATTCTGATTTGAAATTTCTTAGGCAGGATACAAACGTCAGAGTGGGTTAATTGACATCCCTGTCGAGGCTATGGATGCCTGCTGGTAGCAGTGGCCCTGTCAACAGTATTAGAGATTTTAACTTAACATCGTGTCTTTCTTTTGTTAAGTTTGTCACCAGGTTTCATTCTTTTAAACGAAAGGTATCTGAAACTGGGCTGCATCCTGTTCTTTTTAAAGATGTTCAAATAACCTTACAGTTGTTCTTCGATTTGAAGTTTATCAGAATTCTCTAACCCGAACTAGTTCGTATTACAGAGATAACTGCTTCTCCCAGCATGTCGCCATTGTTGGCAACTCAACATGTTTGTTAGCTTTTTATACCGATTAATTGATCTACATAGCTGCCTAACTGAAGTCATTTGTTTTTATTACTCTTCATGACACAATTTTCGAAACGACAGTTGTAAGTTGTCGCTTTTTCCTATTATTTTCTTTGATGCTTCATTCATGACTGAAAGCACGAATACGAAGCATGAAAATTTGCGACTGTGTTACCTTTATGTTCTAAAATTTCGTCAAAGGCAAATTGTTCATACAGTTTATTAATGAAGTTTGTTTCCTTTCCATGAAGAGTTACTCTCTTTGTTTCGATCCTTTCAACACCAAGCATGCTTAGGGATTGATGGGTATATAAATAAAGGACCCCCATGATTTGATTTTGGTATGGTTTTGTTTGAGTCTTGGCTATACGTTTCTATTGCTAAACCTTTCATTTTTTATTTACCCAAACCTTGTGATAGAACCCACAATGCACGCACTTATTTCCATTTTAATGCTTTGGTCCTAGACTCGTACTAGATGCAAAAGTGGCGTTACGATTTGCAGGAAGACATCATTCCCGAGACTGGCCTTGGGCTTTACAAACCCTCTTCACATGCATTTCAATTAAACACCCATCTAATCGTTATGAGTTTATGTTCATTCACTGCTCACTGTTGAAATTTCACAGGCTCGGGTTATGGCTCTGGACTGTCTTGCAAACCCTCTCTGTGTGCTGTGTCTGATTTGTTACCCTCTCATCCATCACGGCTCCTGTTATGAGAGTTGAACCAATTGACATCCAAACTATATGACGATGCCAGAGAAGATTTGGAGAGAAGTGGCTGGCTATTAGGAAGTTTTAGGGTTTCAATTTACAAGTTGCCCAATAATTCACTTTCTCCTTTGATGGGTGTAGAGCGAAGGTGGGCGATGTACAATTGGAGGTTACAGAGGATTTCCTGAGTCAAGGTACAGGGCTACCAACAAGCGGTCAAAGGTGGTTTAAAAATGCAAAAGTGGAAGAAGTTCCTTGGAGCCTGCTGTTTACATCTCGAAAAATAAAAGGGTGTGATAAAGGTATGCCAATTTCCTTCCTAAAAGATCGGTGGCACGATTTGTTTGCTGCGGTAAAGAAATTTGTTACCTGTGAGGGATGTTTTGGGCTTGTGTTTTTGTACCATTTGCGTCTGCATATGATTTTTATGGGTTTCCCTTTGAACATGCCGTATTACTTACTGAGGAGTCTTTATAAAATGGGTAAAAGATACAAAAAACAACGGTCAGACTCTAGCCTTTTCCATCACCGCCTAATTAAAATCCTACTCATGCATCAATTAGAGTTACAGAATGACAACTGGGATTCATTCATAACCTGAAACGACTATGGTAACCCTGATATGGAGGAGGTAGATAAAATCGTGGTTGAGGAGACCCTTGTCCACCCTACAACGTCTCTCTCACCTCCCCAGACCTGTGTCTCACCCCCTAACAACAAACCCTTAATAGATCCAAAGGTTATTGAACAAGCCTGTCAACAGATTATGCATCCTAATGACTGTGTTAAGAATTTAAAGAAACCTACAGGGAAGAAATCTAAGTGCAATATTGATATAAATTTTAAGAATAAAAGAGCTGGCAGGCTAATTTCTAGGAGGCTTCGTAACAAGTCAAATTCTCATCCGAGTTCGATCAGTATGATCGAAGTCCACGAAAGTTCAAACTCTGAGATCGATAGGTTCCTCGATGTAGAAGACTTTCAGTCATTCGAGCTACACCTTGATCGACCCTACAATTTTGTTGACAATTTACCTCCCTGTCTTAAAAATAATCCAGAGTTTCCTGGTGTCAAATTGGTTAATGAATCCACTGTCAGTATGGAAGGTGCTCCGATTCACAACCAAGTTTGTTCTCATGCAACCGTTGCGCAGTCAAAATGTGAAGTCCGTCTATCATGGATTGATAGATATTATACTGATATCCCTATCCTACAGTCATGGGTTAAGGTTTTAAAGGATCAGATCGATGTCTTAACCAGTGAAAACTAAAGACTCGAATCTGTTATTCAAGGCAAAGAAAAACGTATAAAGACAACATGCAATGTAGTATTTAAAAACGTGGAGGCTGCAAAAACCATTGTGAATTCCAAGGTTGCCTGATACGATTTGATTTCATAGTTGGAAGATATTCAGAAATCCATGATTACAAATTTGATCTGAGGCATCCTTAATATCTTCCAGTCATATCTTTGATGCATTTTGTATGAACAAAAATGAGCTCTAGTTAGTTTTGGAGGATTTAGTAGGATCAGGGCGGTTGCATCCCCCTTTATTTTTGAAATAAATATTTGATCTCAGGAACATAAACAATTATCTTTTCTGAGGCCTTTATAAACCCATCATTTTGTAATCAGAGACATCTTGGCCTGGGGCTTATTGTGAACAACTTATACTCAAATTTAGACATAACAAATATTTACTTTATGCTTTAGTCATCTGTGAATGTTGTTGTGATCTATCATTTGTTTATCTTGGTAATTGAATGACTGCAAATAGCTTTTGTCTTCGCAGATTGTTTTGTTGTCAAGATAGTTTTTCTTCATGGTTCATGATTTTATGCTTCAGTTTTATCAAAACAATTGAATGATATTTCAATTCATGCTATGAGGTTTACCTTAAATATGTTGATTGATTAAATGCAAGATGTAACTGTAGGATTTATCTCATATGTTATCGCTTGTAGTCTATTATATCACTGTAATTATCTTGCGTCCTATTGTTTTATCAATTAAATACACCAGTCAATGCACAGTTTAGCGTTTGTACCAAACAATGTGAAGATGCACAACAGATTTATCTCGTGGATGGACT
>WSFP011479573.1:0-16397 GCA_009831015.1 Picea engelmannii
TTATAATGGAAACACAATGCATTTTTTCGCATGTCATGATCGACCACTTCAAATGGAAGTGGTGTCTATGCTTTTAGTGTTGTATCTCGTGCATCTACCTTCCAGTTATTTCATTGATAAACCAGAGAATAGATTAAGTGGGCGTGTGCACCGATTTCTAATAACTAACAGATACTATGCATCACTAATTAATTTTAAGGTTCGTGGAATAGTGGCCTATAGTCAATGAATGCCTCGATGAAAATCTTGCAGGTCAGCCTGCTATGAGTTTGATTTCGTAATGGAAATATGTGCACAAACAACGAATGTTGAGGTACCTCTTTCACATCCATTAAAATACTATTATCCTCTGAAACCCATTTTATTTTCCCTGTGTTATCTTTTCCCTCTTACATTGGATGGTTCAGGCATGGAATATCCAATCAAGTTGTCGCAATCACATGATAATGGAGGTTTGAATATTATATAGTTGTGACTATGTTGCTTGCATCATATTTCAGTGTCTGAAACTTCAACCCAAGATTTCCCTTGAGTTTGAGTTTTTCCTCTCCGAGCTGCTGGAAGGCTTGATGCCTAGAGTAGTCTCATTCACTCCTCTCACTAAGTCTTCCCTCTTCTCACCGTTAAAATCAATTCACTGACTGAAGTTAATGTGGCCCTCACGTCCCTGTGCATTTCCTGTCCAATTTTGTGTTGAACATCATTCAGATTCTAAGTTTTTTCCATTGACCTCCATCCATATAAACCAACATCTACCTAAAACTCTGATAGGTACTGGGCTTACCTTCGATGCAATCCGAGGGTGACTTCTAGTGCTAACATTTATGGCATCATTGTTGGGGAACGTATTGAAGACATTTCCCTGGGATAAAAATACAAAGCTTACTGGTTTTGAAGGTGAATTAGAACTCAGTACATAAAATATTGCAACTTGCACCTGGTGACTCCACTGTGTCAACTCCACTATTTCGGTTGTGGCTACCTCTAGCACACCCAAGCTGACCCATAGAACTTTTTTGAGAAGGCTTTTAGCAGTCACTTTCTCATCTTGAAAGTTCCCTGGGAGATTGACAATGATCAAATCTAGTCTTTGACGGTGAAAAAAGACCAGACACATTCAGAATGCATATCATTCACCTAGAGACTCCATGATTAAAGGATCGATTGGTGACTCCACTGGTTTGAAATGGAAATAATCTTGGCTCAGAGGTATGCTCCTTTTAATTTCTCCTATGTTCCTGGTTTTCCTAATGTTGTTCCTACTCCAAATGAATGGGGTGATTATCTGCCCATATTTAGGGAGCGTAAAGAGGACAACCCTTCTTAGCATTTCCTTGAGTTTCATGAACTCATGCATCAATGGGAAATACATCATGAAAATGTATTATTAAATATTTTCATGATCTCGTTAGCAGTATATCCTTGCAAGTGGTACCACTCCTTACCCCCTGCTAGCATCTCCTCCCTGGAGAAGTTTCATGCAGATTTCAATAGGCATTGTCAAAATTTTTATTCCTCTCAATTTATTTTGTAAATTCCAACCTTGTACAATATCTACTGCAAAAATATATTCAGTAAAAGAACAAAAAAGATACAATGGAAAAAATAAACATTACATGAAGATTTTTCCCCTGAAAACCCAAACCAGAAAAAACTAGCATATTCTATATTCATTCATATGTGTTACAATGTTTACAATACAATATACATATAGGAGCCAGCGGCATCCAAAACCCTAACCCAATGACATGGATTAGTCCACGACCCTAATTACTTAACCAGAAATAGAAAACCATTGGCCAAAACCATGTGCCGAAAAACCACCTAAATATGTGACACATTTCCCAATAATATAACACATACCCAACATTCTCCCACTTGTTGTTTTCTTTGCATACAAGCGGTTACAGGGTTACATAGTCAACAATCCAGGGAAGCAATGCCCATGGATCCTCTACACCAAGAGAACTTCTCAGTGCTCACAGATTTTGTTAATGAATCTGCAACATTCTTCAAAGTGTCCACCTTCATCAGCAATACTTTCTTTTCTTCAACCATGTCTCTCACAAAGTGATATTGAATATCAATATGCTTTGTCTTTGAATGATGAGTTGGGTTCTTCGCTATAAAACTACACTTTGATTGTCACAATCTATCCTTACAAATTGTTGTACCAATCCAATACCTGAATACAATCTTTGTAACCATATTGCTTCCTTACTTGCATGAGTGGCTCCCATGTATTCATTTTATGTAGTTGAAAGTGCCACCACAGCCTGTCTTTTGCTCATCCAACTTATTTCTCTTCCAAACAGGTTAAACACATACCCACTTGTAGATCTCCTACGATCCAGATCACCAACCTAGTTTGCATCCACAAAGTCATGTATATCTACCACTATGTCCAATCCCTGTCTTCCTTCATAGTACAATCCATAGCTATCAGTGCCATGCAAATACTTGAAAATCATTTTTACTGTCGTCCAATGCTTCTTCCCTGGTTTTGACATATACCTGCTCAAAACTCCAACTGCATGTGCAATGTCCAGTCTAGTACAGACCATTGTATACATCAAACTGCCAACTGCACTCGCATATGGAACAAGAGACATGTCCTCCTGCTCTTCATGTGTCTTGGGACACTGATCCATAGATAACTTTACACCAATAGGAATAGGAACCTTGAACGGTTTACATTCATGCATATTAGACCTATGCAATATTGTCTCGACATATTTTCTTTGATTTAACCAGAGTTTCCTCATTTTCCAAACTCTTTTAATATCCATGCCCAAAATAAAATTTGAAGCATCGAGATCCTTCATGTCAAATTTAGAGGACAACTAAGCTTTCACATCCTGGATAATATACTTGTTGTTTCCTATCAGCAACATGTCATCCACATACAAGACCAAATAAATCAAATGATCACCAATTAATTTAAAATACACACAATGATCCTATTTGCTTCTTGTGAAGCCAAGTCCCAACATATAAGTATTAAATTTTTTATACCACATCCTTGGTGATTGTTTTAAACCCTATAGGGACTTTTTCAGCTTGCATACCAACTCCTTCTTTCCCTTCAAAACATAAGCTTCTGGTTGCTTCATATAAATTTCTTCTTCTAGATCCCCATGTAGGAATGTTGTCTTCACATCCATTTGTTCTATTTCAAAATCAAATGCAACAACAACAGATAACAGAAATATTATGGAGGTTAACTTGGCAATAGGAGAAAAAATCTCACCAAAATCAATTCCCTCAATGTGGGAATAACCCTTTGCTACTAACCAAGCTTTGTATTTCTCCACTTTTCATTTTGTATTCAACTTCTTTTTAAATACTCATTTTCTACCAATGGGATTTCTTCCAGTTGGCAACTCCACTATATCCCAAGCCTCATTCTTATCCAAAGATGCCATTGCTTCATTCATGGCCCTTTTCTATAGATTTTCATCCTCTGAATCCACTACCTCCCTGACAGTTCTAGGATCATCATCAGTAATAGACAAAGAAAAATTTGAATGGAAATCAGATGGAGTATACCTTTCCGGTAGCCATTTTTCTCGAACTGGTCTCCTCAATATTGGAGTATGAGGATCTTCTTCTTCTGATTCCTGTTCTTTTGTAGAGTCTAACTCATCATCTTTTAAATCAAACTCTATTTTCTCTAGTACTTCCTTACTTGGTAGGACTTCCTGTTTAACAACATCCTTCATTTCTCTAAATACCACATCTCGGTTATACACTACCTTCTTAGTTTCTAGGTTCCAAAGCTTATAACCTTTGAGACCATATTCGTATCCAATAAATATACACTTTTCAACCTTCTTATCTAGATTACTCATGTTTTCGATTATAAGCAGTACCCACTACCTCTGCCCATAATTCTTTCCCTAGCCCGACACCACTGAGCATGCACCTTGCTTTTTCCATCAACGTCTTGTTCATTCTTTCTACAACTCCATTCTGCTGAGGTGTATATGGAGTAGTCTTCTTCCTTGCTATACCGCACTTCTTACAGAATTCTTCAAATTCATTCCCGCAGAAGTCTCTGCCATTATCTGTCCTTAACACCTTAATTATTTTCTCTATTTGATTCTCAACAAGAGCCTTAAAATATTTAAACCTGTCAAAGACTTCGGATTTCTTCCTGAGTAAATATATCCAAGTATTCCTCGAGAAGTCATCTATAAATGAGATTTAGTACATAGATTTTCCCAATGATGGGACTGACACAGGTCCAAAAACATCACTGTGACCTAGCTGTAAGATTCCTTCTGCCCTCTTTGCACCAGAGTGGAATCTTACTCGATTCTTCTTCCCATATATACAATGTTCACAGAAATCAAAATCTAGAGAGAAGTTAGACATACCTTCAATCATACCTTTACCATGTAGTAGTTGAAGACCCTTCTCTCCGATATGCCCCAGTCTTTGATGCCACAACATAGTCTTTTCTCTAGAGACTATAGGAGTTCTTTCTTCTTCATCTCCAATATTAGGAATAATGGAACGATTACACCCATCATTAATAGTGCTTCCTTCCAGCTTATATAGAGTTCCAAACCAAAATCCTTTCAACAACACCATTTCTCCTCGAACCATCCTTCAGGTTTCCTTTTCAAATATTATTTTTACCCATGCATCGTCCTTTTTTTTACAAAAATCAAATTTCTAGCCAAACCTGGGATGTGCAGAACACTAGGCAGTGTTCTAATCCTTCCATCTATGAGCCTCAACTTGAATCTTCCTCGTCCTATAATTCTGGCTGTCAAATCATCACCTAAGAAAACATTACCTCCATCATACCTTTCATATTCGCAGAACCACTCCTTGTGGGGAATCATATGAAAGGATGCACTAGAGTCAACCAACCCTACCTCATGATCTTCATGTGTGCTTGAAGAATCCAAGTACACATCCCCTCCTTCTTCTTGGAGGTCTTTTCTTCTGTAGAATGAGATTCTTCAAATGCCTTCTTTTTCTCAACCTTGGATCTACATTGCTTCTTGTAGTGCCCTTCTTTTCCACATCTCCAACATACCCTTACAAAATTTCTGAAAGATTTAGATATACCCTTAGACTTAGATCTCCCACTTGAGAAATTAGATCTATTCCTTTACTGGGAACGTCCTCTTGCAAATAATTTGTTTGTGCTATGTCTTTCCATATTCTTTTGTCTCATCTCCTCCGACAACAAGTATGAGACCACTTCTTCAAACTTCAAGGAAGTTGTATTACTACCTATGGCCACAACCAGACCATCCCAGGAGTCTGGTAAAGAACACAATAAACTGATACATTTATCTTCATCTGAAATTTTAATCTCAATAGATACTAACTAACTTACTACAATATTGAAGGCATTCAAATGCTCTACCACCGAGTCTCCATCTCTCATCCTCAGGTTATACAGATTCTTTCTCAGGAATATTTTATTTACTAGGGACTTAGACTGATACAACTTCCCCAACTTTTCACATAAATCCTTGGTTTTATCTTCCTCTAACACATTCAGTAATACTAAAGTAGAGAGACACAATCAGATTGTGCTCTTTGCCTTCCGATCCAACTTTTTCCAGCCATTTGTTGATGTTCATGTAGGTGCAGTACCTGGATCTACCGCGATCCACTGATCTCTGTCCACCAACAAATCTTCCATCTTGAGCTTCGACAGCTCAAAATTTTTCCCATTAAACTTCTCGATCTCCAACTTCGAATTGCTTTCCATTTCTTTTCACCTGAAAAATCAATACCACAGATCTCCCACTGTAACAAGGCTTATCACAGTCCCGAGCCAAACCCTTGACCAAAAAGGCGTCCCCCTGAAGCCAATAAAGCTCTGATACCAAATGTAAATTCTAACCTTGTACAATATCTACTGCAAACAGATATTCAGTAAAAGAACAAAAAATATACAATGGAAAAAATAAACATTACACAGAGATTTTCCCCCTGGAAACCCAAACCAAGAAAACCAGCATATTCTCTATTCATTCATATGTGTTACATTGTTTACAATACAATATACATATAGGATCCAGCGGCATCCAAAAACCTAACCCAATGATCTGGATTAGTCCACAACCCTAATTCCTTAACCGGAAATAGAAAACCATTGGCCAAAACCATGTGCCAAAAAACCACCTAGATATGTGACAAGTTTCCCAAGGTAGAATTTTTTTTCCTACACCCCCCTCTAACCCCCCTGCGCATCCAGCACAGACTCTCAGACACTACTACTCGTGAAAAGAATATAACACATACCCAACATATTTCTCATAATTGTTGTAAGGAATATAATGACTGTGTTTAGAACATAGCAGATTCTGATGCAGACTGTGATGATGAAGAAGATGCTTTGAGTGAGCCGGTGGGACTAGTAAAATCACTTTCTGCAATAATAGAGAAATTGGAGGTAGATCGTGCTTGTTTCTCTTATGAATATGTAGAGGATATTATGGTCCTCGAAACAGATGTTCTTGGCAGCCCTACTTATGATGAAGTGATTTCGGATACTGGCCAAGAAAAAACAACTTGCGATGGATATCCCAACGAAGATGACGAAGAGCAGAGCTATCCCATGGTTCTTGTTTATTATGATTGTGAATATGATCCTTGGGAGAGCCATGAAGGAGAAAAGGAGGAGCCAAATGTGTAGTTTATCTTCTATTCAGAACCTGTAAATGAGCATATATCACCTGGTACCATCCAACCCGTGTATGATAGCTATGAGTCAGATTATGAACTGAATATGAAGGATTTCCAAGAGCATGAAACATAAAATTTTCCTTTATACATTGAGGAAAACATGGTGTGGAAATCAGACTTTCTGGGCCTGCAGAAGACCAAGAGAAAAGCTTTCCCATGGGTCCTGTTTATGATGATTATGACTCTGACCATTGGGAGAGCCGTGAAAAAGAAGAGGGAGAGACAAATGAGAAGTTTATATCCTGCCCTGAGCCTATGAGTGAGAAACCATCACCTGGGATCAGTCAGCCTGCATCAACCATTCACTCACCTACGGTTTCCAAGAACATTCAGCTGTGTGTGAACAGTTGTGGGACTGAGCATGTTTTCTGCCACCAGTCCAGTAAATTTTCTCACTCATCCTATGAGCTTGCAGGGGAATACATGGAGTTGTTTTTCCTCCATGATTTGAAGCCTCCAAGTCTTATCCCACCATTGTCATCTGGAGGAAAGCTTAAGGAAGTAATCGTTCTACTATCATGGTTGCATCATCTTCTATCAATCACTGATAGAGTAAAAGAGCTTCCAGTTAGGAAGCTACTTGAATGGCTATGGTGGAAGTTTGATTTCACCTAGCACTATGTAACAATCAATTAGTTTAGGAATGTACATAAATAAGTGCCTGTGGAGCCCATGTGTGCTTATTTTCATTTTTTACTTATCGACATGTATTACTCAGTAGGGTGTTTTGAACTTGACTCCAAAGCCCAATGTAGAAGGCCACTGGAACTACTGAAGATCTTAGAGCCTCGCATGGAGGACTCTATCCCCCATGGAGCCTAATGTTAACACATATCCTTATAAGGGGGGTGTTTTCCTTGGATTTTACCTCTAGATGACAAAATGCAAAGAAAGGGGCTCAAAAACCCACTTCATGTGCTTTATCCTAATACCGCCAGTCCTCGTCATATCCATCCACGTTTGCCTGCCTGTCTCCCCTGCAAGAATCCAGTGAAGCTCCAGGTGGCAAAGGAGAGGTCTTCATGTCTTCCAGGTGCCAAGTGGGCTTGTGCCTATCCAAATCCCTATGAAGTAGTTATGAAAGCTAGGGAGGTGGTTGAAACATTGTCTCCCCCATGAATGGAAAATGATAATGGCCTGACCATGAAGGTAGCCTGTCAGCCTAGACAGCCTGAGGTTGCATCTGACAGCAAAGCTACATGAGCAGTCTGACCGAAGAGACACAAAGGGGCCAGCAGAGCTTAGATTGCATCTGATTGAGAAGACGTAACGCCATGGAAGATTGAGCATGCTTATGTTGTTGTTTACGAAATTTTTGAGTATATGTATGGAGTTATGTTATTTGGTAATGGTCAAGGGTTGAGCAGAGATCCCATCTGTAATGTTTGTTCTTCCAGAGTTGTTCTATGTTTATGTAATCGATTTGAGACTTTCATGTTAATAGAAGTCAATTTCCTATTTCTTTTCATTTCTCTGTAAAGTTGTGTTCAAACACTCGAGTATGGATGATCCAGCTGAGGATCATTATGTTGTTATAATGTAGGTTTGATTATAGCAATATCGTGATAAGTTTTATTCAGTTCCCTGTGTTATCTTTTCCCTCTTACATTGGATGGCTCGGGCATGGAATATCTAGTCGAGTTGTCGTAGTCGCAGCATAATGGAGGTTTGATTATTTTGTATCTATGACTATGTTGCTTGCATCATACTTCAGTGTTTGAAACTTCAACCCAAGATTTCCCTTGAGTTTGAGTTTTTCCTCTCCGAGCTGCTGGAAGGCTTGATGCCCAGAGCAGTCTCGTTCACTCCTCTCACTAAGTTTTCCCTCTGCTCACCATTAAACTCAATTCATTGACTGAAGTTAATGTGGCCCTCATGTCCCTGTGCATTTCATGTCTAGTTCTGTGTTGAACATCATTCAGATTTTTAGTTTTGTCCATTGACCTCCATCCATATAAACCAACATCTACCAAAAAATCTAACGGGTACTGGGCTTACCTTCGATGCAATCTGTAGGTGACTTCTAGATCTAACAGTACCAATATACAAAAGATACATTGAAATAAAGTGAGGAAAGAGGGAAAACCTCATGGGAACCCCCCCCCTCCCTGCCCCCTAAAGGTACAATGTATGTAAAAAGAATAACTACAGTTGCTAGGCAACGATGTCCTTCACTCCAAGATAACTTCATAGAGAATGAAACTTCTGCTCAGTGAAGGTCTTGGTGAAGATGTATGTCGTTTGTTCTGCTAAAGGATAGAATTGTAAGTCAATGATCCCCTCATGTACTAAGTCTAAGATTTAGTGCATGTGGATCTCGATGTGCTTCGTTCTCTACCTCTAAACTAGATCTCTGCAAAACTTCCGAGTGCTCTAGTTATCACACCACATGATGATCGACCGATGAAATTGAATGCCCAAATCAATGAGAAAATGTTGTAGCCACATAGCCTGGATGGTTATGTTGACTACCCCTTTGTACTCTGCCTCGAATGAAGATAGAGAAATGACAACTTGCTTCTTTCTCGACCAACAGATAAGCCCAGAACCAAGACTAAGTGAGTAACTAGATGTGGACTTGCGATGAGTGATATCTCCAGCCCAGTCGAAATCAGAAAACCTGATGAGATTTAATGTAGAGTCTGTTGCATAATGAATCCCAAAGGTGATGATGCCCTGTACGTATCGAAGGATACGTGTTGCAGCCTTCCAATGTAGCTCATGCAGATCTTGCATGAACCTAGAAATTGTGCCAACTACATAGGAGAGGTCTGGTATGGAGTGTGTGAGATACAACAAGCTCCCCACTAGTTTTCTGTACAGTGTGAAGTCAACCAGTGGAGTCTCCCCGCCATCCTCAAGTTTGACCCCTGATAGGAAAGAATTCAGAGAAGACTTGCAGTCTGTCATGTGAAATCTCTCAAGGAGATCTCGTGCATACTTGGCTTGAGACAGTTTGATGCCTGATGCATCCTGACTGATCTCGAGTCCAAGGAAGAAGTGTAGAGGACCCATGTCCGTCATCAAAAACCTGTCATTTAGAATCCTCTTGACTGTAGCAATTGCTGAAGTCGAGCAACTGGTGATAAAAAAATCATCAACATACAGAGTTACTAAGAGTAGAAGTGAAATAGTCATCCTGAGCATGTAGACATTTGGGTCTTATTTACAAAGTACAAAGTTCTATGACAGCAGGTAGGAATCCATCTTGGCATACCATGCCCTCGGAGCATACCATGCCCTCGGAGCCTGCTTGAGGCCATAAAGGGACTTCTTCACTCAACATACTAAAGATGAGTCCTGCATCAATACCTGGGGTTGCTCCATGTAGATCTCCTGAGAGAGATCACCGTGAAGAAATGAATTCTTCACATCCATTTGATAGACTTCCCATACCTTGGCTGCCGCAATGGCAAGTGCCAATTGTATGGAATCCATCTTTGCTACTGGAGCGAAGGTCTCAACATAGTCAATACCATGAACCTATTGAAAGCCTTTGGCGACAAGCCTGGCTTTGTATCTGCTAATATGTCCATTCGTTGTGCTCTTGGTCCTATAGACCCATCTACATCTGACAAGTTTCCTCCTAGAAGGAAGGGGAACCAGATCCCAAGTCTGGTTCTCAAGGAAGGAGTTGTACTCCTCCTGCATAGCGGATTCCCAAAAGGGATTTCCAGCAGCCTCACCATAAAACTGTGTATCTGAAGACTGAACCAATAAAATATGTCGGGAGGGAAATGGTTTAGTGGAAGTGAGTGCAACAGGAGGATCCTCGAAATAAAATCGAGTCCTCCTAGTATCAGCTAGATCACCAACAAGATCTACATCCTGAAGAGTAGTATGTGCCCACTTGGGCCTCTGCTATGGCTCTGCAACTGCATCTGGGTGCTCTAACTCTGCATCTAACTATACTGACTCTAATCATTTGAATCCTCTGAATCAGAAATCTCGTCTGAAGAAGAGTCGGCATGTGCATGCTCATCATCTCAGACAGGTGGAATAATGAAGGTATATGTATGCAGATGTTGAGGTGCATGCGAGACACTTTCCTTGAATTGGACACTTCGCTCAATGATGAGTCGGTCCAAGGAAAGGTAAATAAGTCTATATCCCTTCCCACCGTCAAGGTAGCCAAAAACAATTCACTCAGTTCTCTGTGGATCAAGTGCCTTCCTCTTTTCAGAGGGAATCTGGGCCCATGCACGTGAATCGAAAATGTGGAAGTGGGTCACTTCTGGTTTGAGGCTGCTCCATGCCTCGTAGGGGGCCTTATCCTTGACATATCTATGGGGAGATCTATTTTGTATGTATGTTTCACAATTAAGTGCTTTGGCCCATAGTCTCTATGGTAGTGACTTTGCATGCAGCATGCAAGACACCATATCCTTTAGAGATCTATTTTTCCGCTCAACGACTCCATTTTGTTGTGGATTATAGGGAACTGTAAGCTACAATTGAATCCATGCCTCATGGAAAATATTATGGATATCATGATTCACATAATCTCTCCCATTATTAGTTCAGAGTACTTTGATATTCTTTCAAGACTGTGTTTCAACCAGGGCTTTGAAATCTTTGAGGTATTGAAAGACCTTGGATTTTTTCCTGAGAAAGTAGATCCATGTAAAACGTGAGAAATCATCAACAAAAATGAGAACAAACCTCACTTTGTTGATTGATGGATGTGTAAAAGCACCCATAAGGTCATTGTGGATCATATCTAAAGGTGTGTAATCTCGCTGAGACTTTCCTTTGTCAAATTTCTCTTGAGGGTGTTTTCTGAGAACACATCCCTCACATACTCCCTTGGAGAAATGGATGTCTGGTAGACCATCAACCAATTTGTGCTTGCTAATTTGTTGCATGTATCTGAAATTCAAATGTCCAAACTTTTCATGCCATATCCTACTACTTTCATCAACATGAGTAAGCAGTAAAGTAGAATCAGGTTCAATGAATTCATAAAATGTATACAATCTAGACAGATGATTTACCTCACCAGTAGAAACCCTGGAGTTGGTTTGCATGTCATAGATGTCCACGGAATTTGGTGTGAATATGAATTTCTTTCCGGTGTCAGAATTTGTCATCTGATACACGGAGAGAAGGTTGACATAAAGTTTGGGAACGTGCAACACATTCTCGAAGCTTCTGTTGGTGAGTTCAATCCTTCCTTTGCTGGTGACTTTGACAGAAGAGTTGTCCCCCATCATAATAGAAGGACCTTTGCATCCATCCAATGAAGAATAGATTGCTTCTAAGGAATTCATGTGGTGTGATTCTCCTGAATCTACGATCCAAGCATCAAGAGAGGAGTTGATTGCAATCAAGGCATGGCTAGAATTGCCTTTCTTAGAATTCAGATCATCTGGCTTCTTCTTCTTGGCACCCTCGGGGATGTGATCTCCAAGGTTATTTTTCTAAAGTATTTGAGACATAATATCTATTTTTTTTTTCATGCATGCGGATTCTGGATGGAATCAGTTGTGACAGTACGAGCATTTCTCCCATTTTCCCCTTTGGATCTAGAGGCATCGGTGAAGGGTTTTGTGTACCCTTCCTTCTTCGGATGTGCATGAGCTTTCCACTTATCTTTATATTTAGATTTATGATATTTGTGGCTGCCATCATGCACAGTGAGTGCATGCACCCTTGGGCCTTTGATTGTGCCCATGTTGATGAGCTTGGTTTGCTCTTGTGTCAGGGATTCAATAATTCCCTCAAGAGAAGGCATCTTCCAGGTAGCTCCAGAGATGAATATGACAATATAGAATGTAGATACGAATATAGATAATTCAAGACCAAGATTGGAGAGAATGCTGAGAACCATTTTTTTTCTCCTCCTTCGATTTATCAACCCCGCAAGCTTTGAGTTGCGACAGTAAATCCTTGAATTTTGTAAAGAAATCTTGGATATTCTCGAAGCTTTTTGGATCCAATGTGAGCAACTCCACCTCCAACATGTGTCCCCTCATCTCATCTTGTTTTCCAAAGAGCCCTTCCAAGGTGGTCTAGGCTTCATTGGGAGTCTTATAGGAAGATATATGAAAAAGGAGATCGGGAGAAATAAGACTGCAAATTGTTCTGAGTGCCTCATCCATGCGATTTAAGTACTTGGATTTTTCTATGGCTAATGTCAGTTCTATATCTGTATTCAAGGTTAACCTGTACAACCCTCTGGTTTGGAGATGTATGGATATTTTCTCCTTCCATGCAAAATAGTTGTCAGGTGTAAGAATGAATTCCTTTTGGAAATCCATCTTTTCGTTGTCTTCAATCTTTTGCACCTGCAAAACATTTTGGTGTAGATTTTTCTTAGTAGTCCGTCGGCTCTAATACCATGTAAATGTGTTGAACTTGCATAGAATAGATCTATCTAAACAATGATACACACATTTTCAGAGAGAAAAGGAGAAAGAAGAAGAATGAGAGAAAGAATGAAAGAATTCTCATTAATCGTTGTGAATAATGAATAATTTACACATGATATACTCTGTATAACTCAATGAGTGCGCACGGGAGGATAACCAATGTGTCGCAGTCGTGGTCTAGAGTTATTTGGACATGCACCAGCAATTACGGGAGTGAAATTCCACCTAGTCTAGTCTCTCAGGCAGTGACGAGAGTGAACTGCCACGTAGTTGAGTTAACTAGTCAACTAGTCTTCAGTTAACTAACTGAACAAAGAGTAGTGGGGAGTTAACTTAGGGAATCAAGAGTATTGTGCCAGTCTGGTGATGATCCTAAGGAAATTGCACATTATCTGGTGATGATCCTAATGTTGCATGGTGACAAAACCAATGCAACATCTAAACTCAACTCAACTAGTCAAATTGAAGTGTCAACTGAAAGAGAATATTCTCCAGGTGGAATATTCTCCCCTAAAATATAGGGGACTGGATAATGAATAATTATGACTAATAAATAAGGAAAAACCTTAGGAAAAATAAATCCTAGGTGTGTGTGAGGTAACTCCAACATCTAAGTGGCCCCAACTTTATCAGCATGATTGATCCGAAAATGATCTTTAAATACTTGGTTGAGTTTTAAGCATGTGTTCAATTACCAGTTATGAAATTAAGGAAAGAAGAAGAAATTAATGAAAGGATATTGTAGCCATCATAAAGAATGTAGATCAAAAAGTAAGCATAAAGAACAACAAACCATAACAACAAGGTTGTTAACGGAATTCGACAAGGTTTCCTACGTCTTTGGGCCTTTGTTTTAGTGGAGGAGGCTTTCTTATTTCTCTTCAATGCTTCAAACGTACATCAGAAATGTATTAAAAGGATTAAAAACTGGTCTGGCTGTGTTCTTCTTTACCTCAAGAATCCAACAAAACTGAGGGAACTAAAAAAGGTTGAGCGTAGCTCCTGGAATTGGCCTCCAAAGTTCGCTTCCTCAATGGCTTCCCTGCATAAAAATGGATTCAAGGTTCACAAACTCATCATCATTATGCTAATATGAACCTCCTAGATTGTCAAAAACCTCTGATTTATATAGATATTGATTTGGGGTTCACCTCCCAACTTCCTCCCAAGATCTGGCCTCAAATCGTGCTCCAGATCCCCCAAAAATGGGCAAAATCCACCCAAATCAGCGTAAAAAATCATTAAAAATCATATATTATAGTTTAAAAACCAAAAACTTGCCAAATATTGGGTGCATCCCCTTTCTTCCGAGCCCCCCTTTCTTCTGAGCCCCTGTTCATATGGGCGTTTCCATATGGCCGAGGCTAGGCGTTGGCCCTAGTCCTCCGGTCAAGCCCCTAAACATCTGGTCCAGACCAAACCTTTGGTCGTATGGCATCCATGTGTCTGGGCCTTAAAATATCCACATGCCCCACCTTCCAGTCTTGGCTCCTGGTCTATAGCCCTCGGTCGGTCATGCTAGCCCCGCCGACCGGAGCTTATCCGAAAATGCGCACACCACTTCACAACAAAAGAAATATTCTCCATATGGTTTAATAAGAACCATATTAGCCCATATGGTTAGAACCCTTGTTGTAGTTTGTTGCCTCACCTAGAGGTCAAGGGTTCTAATCCCTCAGAGGTGGAATGTATTTTTTTTACATAGTCAACATTGGCTAAATCTGGGGTGCCACGTGGTATCCTCTAATTGGGCCACATGTCACCATGTGATTGGACTGTACATTCCAGTCATCGACATAGTCAATGCATAGTCAACACCACCTATCATCCATACTACCACATGTCGGCCTATCATTGGGCCATGTCAACGTTCTGTACAACCAAGTGTCGCATCTATACAGTGCCAGGTGTCAATTTTTTATTGGTCTACATAAGCCTCTGAAAATGCCAAAAACGAGTGACATGTTTCACCTCCTTGTGCTTCCACATGTCCCTTCTGACATCATCATGATGTCATATGACGTCACATGTCGTACTACTAATGTTAGCAGTACATCTTATTGAATTTGACCAGTTGACTTTTTTGCGTGTTTGGGAAATCGATCAGAATGCGATAAATTTCGCATACGATGTCCATTTTTGGAAACAATTATATGGTCGAAATCGGTGGGACGAGCCCGACGTAATGGAACTGGTTTCATCTAATTCTAAGAACTTTGATTTGTAGGCCTTCCTGGATCCATTTTGGATCATGCCTCCCCACTAATACTTTTTGGTCCTCCAAAAGGATATTAACCAGTCGTCAAGTGCGAGATACACCACCCCACTTGTCCTTTGTCTTTAAACTTTGTCATGTTCACCTGTCGCATCATAATCAATTGCAAAACAACCATGACAACTAAGAGCATATTGTTAGCCACTTGAAATCGTTTACATCTTATTGAGGTCATTACCATCCATGTTGAAAACATTAGTAGCAATAACATCAGAAATATGACTGCAAATAAACTAATATGTTTGATTTGCTTGAACGACATTAGCTTATCTTGAAGAAACGTATGATTGGATTTTCATTCTACAACCATCTCATGTTCATGCTTAAGATCAACTGCTTCATTTGACACAATTATAGTTTTGTTGCTTGCATAAGCAACCTTCCTTAATTGTTTCATTGTTTGAAGATATTTATTTGTTTTTATGTGATGAGCATGTACAACATATTCATTTCCTTCTTTAGTTAAGTGATATTGAATATGTTTCATGTAGAAGATTTATTTGTGATCATACAAATAAGGGTTTCATAAGACCATTCCACATTCATTTAGTGGCATCACATCACATGTTACCTCATCCACAAACTTTGATGAAATTGCAAAATTTAAACTGCATTGCTTTGTTATGTGCAATTTATGATTGTTGTTTATCCATTTAAGTGAGTAAGGTTTATGATGTAGCTTAGTTGTCAATCCCAATTGTTTAGCCACTTCCTTTGAAATCAAGTTAGATTGAGATCCACTATCTATCAATGTATCTATCTTAGTATGTTTCATTATGACCCTTATATGAAACAATTTACTTCTATAATCATATCCATCACCAATTTAACCTGTCAAACCAACTACTGTGATTTTAGTCTCATCACCTAAATCATATCCCAAGTCTGTTGGCCATGTTGTTGTTGCAACTATTTGCCTCCCTTTCCTCTCTTTGAACCATTTCAGTCTCTTCTCTGGGTGCAATTGCCAGCAATGGTCATCATCATGCCCTTATTTCTTGCAATGTTTGCAAGAGAGTTTCCCTTCCTTCACG
>ML880221.1:0-15753 GCA_009831015.1 Picea engelmannii
TCCCTCAAACCCAAGACAAGAGCTTCATACTCTGTCACATTATTGGTAGCTTCAAATTCTAACTTGTAGGATAGAGCTATAGTCTCTTGAGAAAGTGAAATGAGAATCACTCTAGTGCCAACACCTTCCTTAGAAGAGGCTCCATCGAAGAACATTTTCCACACAGAGGTGATAGGAGGGGAATTTTCACAAAAAGTAATAGGCTAATTTTTTATTTCCATAGGACATTCAGGAGCATTGGTGAGTTGCAACAAACTAGTTTCCAAATCTGTGTCAAGAGAAAAGATAGGATGGTTCACGGGGTTTTCTTCATCACTAATAATGTATTCCAACTAAGATTCCCTGTAAAGTCTCTTGTTCTCTCCCCCAAACACCAGAATGGTAGCATAGGTGAGGTCCATCTACAAAGTTCCCCCTAGTCTTTTTATCCAAGATCTAGACATAAGCATCTCGAACTTAGGGGGAACGTCGACTACCATGATTTCCATGATCGCGCTTTTCATTGGCAGTTGGAATAGAGACACAACCATGTTTTTGATAACCCCAAGGAACTTCACCTTCCTGGAGTCGAAAGAATACAGGTCATGTTAGGTTTTGGTAACTTCCAACCCGAGTTCCTTCATGAAAATCTTAGGCATAAGGTTGTGAGATGCCCCTGAATCCATCAAGAAATTATGCAAGACCTTATCATGGATGTTTAATGAAGTGTAGAAGGGAGGGGAGGAATCATATCTATCTTCTACCAAAGGTCCTAGAATGATTGCAGGATTCCCGTCTTGGATTTTTATGGAGTCTGTGGAATAAGGAGAAGATTTGGGCTGCAACATTTGGGAGAGGCACCTTTTGAAGTCTTCATGCTTGACCAGCTCTGAAAAGGGTATAGGGATTCTGATTTTCTGTATTTCATGCTCATAGCTGAAAGAGGAGGGGGGATTTAGAATTTCTCTCACTTCTGGAATATGAATTTTGACCACTGATGGGGGGGTCTGTGCCTTCCTTTCCTTGATTTGGTCTGCAATATCTTTAGCAGGTTTTTTTTTCTCTAGTAGTCCAATCAGGGATGTCAAATTTCCCTTCCTTCTGTTTGGACCTCAGATTAAACCTGTTTGGAGTGTGGATGGCCTCTTCCCATTTACTTAGCTCATTCAGTTGATTATTATGAAGGCCTCTTCATATGCAGCTTGGGTTAAGTGAGGAAATGAGGAGGTGTCTCCAAGACAATGAATTTCAGGGTCAAGCTCTTCTTCCTCTCCTTCTCCGTCAGTGACAAGGTTATTTTGGAGAGGAGGTTGAATTTTTTTATCATCTTTGTCCCTGTTTCTCTGATCTCTTTGGATGGTCTAAGGGGCATTAGTAGGTTTCCTAAAGTACCTCTGTTATCGACATTTGGGAGATTCCTATAGCGTTGATTTCCTTCCAATTCAACCCTTTCCATTCTAGCAGAAAGAGACTTTAGTAACTTGGCTACTTCATCCATTTGAGGGGGGGGGGGAACAACCAAAAGTCGAACCTTTAGACTTTCCTTTTCTTCTGTCTCTACCAGTCTTACTCCTAATCTTATCAACTGCCAATATACTAGATTCAAATTCAATGGCAACATCTTGCATATGAGCCAAGGAGATAACCCTTCTCTCTCTCAACAGGAGGAAAAAATCAGGGTCGAAAGCATTAGCATAAGTAATTTTGGTAGAGGTTTTTGTGTGTTTAAATTTAGTGGGAATATTTTTATACATCTTATTAAATCTTTTCAAGAAGTCTGAAACAGATTCCCCTTCTTCTCTCTTAAGTGCCCCAAATTCTGTAATATAATAAAGGAGATCTTTTTTATTTTCCCAATTTATTAAGAATGAATCATCTAGAGAGGAAATCCTGTCAATATATCAAGTCCTTAAACCAATCCCTAGCATCACCATCAAGGCTCTGTACAAAAACTCTCATCCACACATCTTCATTTTTGATGGCCTGAATTTCTCCAAATCTATAAAAGGATGCAAGGTGTTCCTCTGCAAACATGTCTCCCTCTCCTATGAATTGGGGCATGCACTTAAGGTAGTCCATGGCTGGGAGAGAATTCATAGGCTAAGGTAAAACCAAAGAAGCATATCTAGTAGCCAATATTTTATCCATCTCATTCCTAAGAGGATTAACACCTACCATTTGGACGTGAACTGGAGGAGAAACATGAGGAGATGGAGTTTGGACAGGGGAGATTGGAGGTGTGATTCTGGGAAAAAAGGGAAACAACTGAGGATCTCGAGAAAAGGCCTCAAGGATTGAGGGAACAAAGGTTTCCATCTCTATAAATGCATCAAATTTAACAGGAGGAGGAGTGGTGAAACTGGGACAGGGGTAATCAGCAGGAAAACTACCAAAATTTAAACTTTTAGAAGCTTAAACAAATGGTGTAATAGGAAAATGAGAAACAACTACAAGAGTTTCTATAGGAGAATAATGAAAGTACCAAAATCACATGGTTTAGTAGTAGAAGTACCTTCCTGAAGGGTCTTTTGTCTTCTGATAATTTTCTCTGGATCAACTTCAGGTGTCACTAAAGGAACCTATGGAGTAGACCTTGTGTGTCTGCCTATGGAAGCCACAAATGAAACTGTGGATTCGTAATAGTGGAGTCTCCAGGTGCACGGTAGCAATATTCAATGTATTGAGTTCTGATGCACCTTCAGAACCAATAAGCTTTGTCATTCAATCCCAGGTAAAATATTCAATTCATCCTCGACAACAGTGCCAAAAATGTTGGCGCTAGATATCACCTCTGGATTGTGGCAGAGGTAAGCCCGGTACCCATCATTTTATATGTCATGGTTAATGTATTTAAAGAGGTCAAATGGGGTAGGATCGAGAGAGTATCATTTTAACTCAAAAAACTAGGGCAGTATGCGCAAGAAATTGAGGTATTGGTAAACTTCAATCAGTAAGTTGTAGTAAGGGTGAGTAGGAGGAATAAATTGAGGAGAAGATGTAAAAGTCTGAATTGGACATCATGTCTTCCAGTAGGCTACGAAGGAAAAACTCTGAAAACAAGAACTTCTTGAATTCGAAGTTTCAGGAAACTGAAATCGCTATAATTGCACAACAATAAAACATTCATCACAACACAATCACCACAATTCATGTGAATCCTTCGATCGTGAATGTTACACATAAAAAATACTCACCTTGATAGTGTCACAAGTGTGGTCATTACAAGGGTCGCAAGTGTCATCATTACAAGTGTCGCAAGTGTCGCATTTTGCTCACAAGTGTCGCAAGTGTCAGGGAAGAATACTGCCATGATGCCTATGTCATGCCTATAATGACATGAGAAGGACACTTAAAAAACCTCAAACATTTTATTTGGAATAGGAGAAATGAGTCAGTAGGCTTACAAACCTTTTTCCATCTGAAAACACTAAAAAAACTAAGCTTTTGAAGGAGAGCGTTCCCCTATACCTCTTCTGGGAGCACTGGCCCTCCCCCTTACACTGTCTGGGAGCATTATAAATCTCCTTTGGCCCTTTTGAGGGAGCACTGGTGTCTTTAGGAGTGTTGGCGCCCCACTTAAGCCTACTAGGGAATGTTGTAGCGCTCTGATGGCCCTTTTGAGGGAGCACTACCTATTCTGGGCAGTAGTTAAGTTGTTGAGATGAATGGGGGAAGGATCCTTTCATTCTTGGAAGGCATTTGGATTCGAATCCCTAGTCCAATCATGATCTTAGGGCAGATCCTCAACTTAAGGAGTCAAATCCTCAACTTTTCCAAGGATATCTCAAGTGGTTAAAGCCTCTCCAAGGCTATATAAGCAAGCTTTCTAATGGTGAAAGGGGACTGGAAAAGGAGAATCACACCAAACTTATGATCTCATAAGTGGTGTTGGAATAGAGATATTTTGGAGGCAAGAGACCTATGATCTCACAGGGAGAAATCAATGAATCTATCATCATTTGGATCGTGGATCTTTTGAGCAAGGGGTAGACAAGGAGGACTTGACGAAACTATTGTGATTCATCCATGGCTGTAAGCAATGTTTTGTCCTCATTAATATAATTTGCTTGGCCTGTTTCTTTCTAATTCATGTTCAATATCACATGAATTTGTCTCTTTAGTAGATATACCTATTTCAAACTAATCTTGATACAGTAGGAAGTGGTCATACTTTGTTTGTCTATAGGGCTTATCGAGGAGCGAAAGATTGGAGCTCGACTCGGAGCGTGCAGGGACAAATGTCGATAAAAAGGTACTTCTATTCTCCTTCCTACTCATGCATTAGTTTGTATAGATATGAAAGGAATTCAGTGTCCATGTTAATCACTTTCTGTCTTAGAGTTAATGGTCTAGCTCTTTGAGGCAATCTACCTGTCCCCAGGGAGATTTTCCTACAACAGAAACTGGCGACTCCACTGGAGAATCGAATCAGAACTTTTTAGTTTTGATTTTTCCTCATAGGCCTTGTCTTACCCTTTTTGTTCTTAGACCTTGTTCACCTCTTTATATCTGGTTGCATTTTCTGATTGAATCTTCACTCCATCACACTCAGCTTGTTTGTCAAAATTTGATTTAAATTTTGAGTTTTTGGACCTTTTTGTGAGTTTTTTGAGCTTGGTGCCCCCTTGCCCATGTTAGTAGAGCGCCAACACTCCATGGAAGTGTTGGAAAAAGCTTTATAACTCTCTGGTGGCCCTTATACTAGAGCGCCAACCCTTTTTCGCCCAAAATCTCTTCAAAATTTCCATTATTTGGAGGTCCAGACCCTGTTTCTTCACTTGCTGAGCTGCTTTGTGATTCATGATTCTTCCTTTGACCTTTGAAATGCTTCCTCCTGAGAAGTAAACACATTATTGTTTATATTTTATGCCCTTCTTCATTCTTTTTGAGTTTTTTGCTGTTGAGAGTTTGAAATCAATCCACTACTTTCTTCTCTCCTATCCGACTGAGCGGGAACTCTAGTGAAGGACATTTGAAGTCTATAACTCTTCTCATTTGGTTCTTTGAGGTCATTTGATCCAATCTCTTTCTCCTTGTTGTAGTAAAATATCCCCGCGGACAGGTAGATCACCTCTAGAGATTGACCTTAACCCTAGACAGAAAAGTGCTTATCATGGACACTGACTTCCTTTCAAATCTATCTAAACTAACACATGAGAAGGGAGGATGACAGAAGTACCTTTTTATCGATGTTTGTCCCTGCACGCTCCGATTTGCGCTCCAATCCTTTGCTCCTCACTGAGTTCTGTGGACAAGACAAGATATGACCGCTTCCTACTCTATTGATGTTAGCTTGAAAATAGATCTATCAACTAGTGATAAGTTCATGTGGCATTAGACACAAACTAGAAAGAAATAGGCCAAGCGTGTCATATTGATGAGAATAACGACAACAGTGCTTACAATCGTAGATGTGAATGCGACAGCTTCGTCAAGTCCTCTTCGTCTAACCCTTACCTGAAATCTCCACAATCTAGATAACAATAGCTTCACTGATCACTCTCCTTTGGATGACTGTGAGTTTCCTCCAAGATCATAAGTCTCATGTATTCAATTCTTCCCCCTTTTCCACCATCATAGAGCCTGTTTATATAGGTTAAGAGGAGCTTAACCTCTTGAGTTATCTTTAGAACAAGTTGGGAACCTTTTCCTTAGATCAGGGATCTCTTGATGAAACCAAGAATTCGAGCAAAACTAGCTCCTAATCTCGAAAGATCCTCCCCTTATTCTCCTCAACGGGCCAACTACTGCCTCAGATTAGGCAGTGCTCCCTTAGAAGGGGAATCAGAGCACTGTAGTGCTACTTGGTAAGCCTTGGGGAAGCGCCAGCGCTCTCAATATGACCAACACTCCTTCAAAGGGGGCTGGGGAGCGTTATAACGCTCCGTGAAGCATTATAGGGGAGCACCAGCGCTTCTGGAGCTGAATTAGGGGAGTGCTCCCTCTCCAAACCTTTGTTTTAGGGTTCCTTTCAGGTGTTAAGAGTTGTTTGACTTCAGTAAATCAGTTCTCCTCCTTCAAATCAATCATGTGAGATGTTATAATTGCCTCCTTAGTGTCGTCATCACGACAATATGTCTGAACATCATTTGCGACACTAGTGACCAACTTGCGACACTTGCGAAATTTGTAGGGAATATGCAACACTTACGACAATTGAGAGGGACAATGCGACACTTATCTAGCTGAGAAATTTTTATGTGTAACAGAATGCCCCCCAAAGTATGAAGTTAGAATATGCCAACTGATAACTGAAATAATTTGTAGATGCTCAAGCAAGGGTATAGACTCGGAGAACCTGACGAAAGCTGCACAAAAAACATCCAACAAATATCATGACATGTTTCAAAACCCAAGGCAGGCACACCTATGCTTGGGTGATCAAGACTTAGTAGGATATGGCCGCCATAAAATACACTACGGATCCATAATTGTATTGATAAGAAGGTATAGCCACCGAAGATACAATGTGGATCTATACTCTAATGACTCGAACTGATTGTAGCCACGGAGAATACACAGTGGATCTACAAGATGACAAGACATAGCCACGAACAATACAAAGTGGATCTATGTAACAGTATATGTGTCATTGTTCAAAATAAACTCCATCGCAGCCTGGGCGAAGCATATATCAAAGTGATCACTCAACCCAGGGTCTTCTTACCAATCCCAATATGATATGAATATAACCATGTGAATGGATGTCTTGACGTCGAACATGGCAGAAACCACTTGATTACCGGTCAATGGTGTAAACCGTTAACAAGTGCGAGGGAGATCATCATTAATGTCAATGATTCCCAAGGTACCCTAGTACATTCCAGAGAATGTGAATAGATGAGTTGAAGTCGAACACCCATGGAATCATTCGATTAGAGGTAAATGATGTAAACCTACTGTCGAATGTGAGGAGGCCTGCCATTGAGGCATGCAGGTCCCAAAGTAATAGCAAGTTTCTAAGCCTAATTCCTGGATAATGTGTTGGAGTCGACAGGAATAGACTCGCCGAGGGAGGGCCTTCATGTATCCCCCATCAACGACACGAAACGGACATGGAGATGTAATTGGTAGATCAAATGGACATGGACTGACACAGGTTTTGAGACAAGATATTTGGGATGGCCGACTCTCGAGGCAGATACTTCCCTTGAACACTGAGGCACAACGGAAAAACATGTCATGGACCAAAACTATGCAATGGGTACTATGACTTGCGTCAGGTGACCCAAAGGAGTGAAAGGAAACTCGAAGGATTGGCTCAGTGCAGAGGTTCAGTGGATTATGATATGTGCAAAGTGACAAAGTGCCATGTTCAAGGGAGACTCTAAGAGGTGCTGGGTGTTGTTCTCAAGAGACAGCTTGGCTTGCTCCTTTCAATTTTTCCCCCATCTGGATAGATGAGTACCTCTTTTTGATTTAATGAGCTATAGGAGGATAACACATGATCGATATAACTCACATTCGGTAAGTTCCTCTTTCTTTGTTTAACGAACCGAAAGAAGTAAGGGTTCAGTCCCATATGGGTCTGTCGATGTGTGCTTTAACGAGTCCAAAGATAGAAAAATCGAAGGTTTTTCAGGATTATAGAGTTTGGAAAAACACTTAAAAGAGAACTCTCTCAGTTCCTTTTTCGTACAATATTCCAACGAGACCAAAAAAGGGTTAAACTATTGCTTGAAGGACGCTCTTTCTGACCTTTTAACGAGTGTGGAAGAAGGCAAGATCACTTGACAATCTTTTCATATTTAGAGAGTCTGAAAAGGGTTTAAAGGAGACTCCAGGGGGGTTCCTTTTTCGTGTGTTTGTATCCGCACAGGTCCAAAAAAGAGATAAAATTTTACCCGGTTACGTTCTCATATTGTCGAGCTCGAGAACAAACTAAGACTATGCTCATAAATGCGACAAGGTGAATGATTCATTAGAACTGCCAGGAAACCTGCAATGCCAGAAACTACAAAACAGAGTTTAGTGAAGCCATTTACATCATTAGAGAAACCCAAAATGACCATACCTTATAAAAAATGAAATTTTATAAATAACAATTGATTCAAAAAACTCATTTACCATTTCATTTGCAAGGATTTTTGGAGTGTTGGAGAATCTCGATTTGAAGCAAATCTTGTTTTTCTCGCTGCCGGAGCTACGATTGATCATTTTGCTCACCGTTTGAACCAGGTAGGTGTTCATCCTTTGATCTTTCAATTACATGGTTTCAAATTGATTTTATGGCATTATTAATTTAAAACACAAAGCCCTAGGTCGCCCCTCTTTGAACCAAATCGACCTCTTTTTAAAAATCAATAAAATGGGGGGATTCTTTCACAAAAATGTGTTAGAGAAGGGTTGTTAGGATGTCTACACCCTTGCAATCGATTGGGACGATCATTTTAGCAAAAGAAACTCATAAAAATTCCCCCCAATGGCCCACCCATCCCCCTAAGTCGTTTTGCATTTTTAACACGTTTTAATCATTATTTGGCAAATATTAAGGGATGTGGTGGTCAAAAAGAGTGATTGGTTTCTTTTAGATGACATGGTCACTTTATTTCATGTTTTAAAATGCTTTTGAAAATCACTGAAAATACAAAAATGTGAGGAATAATGAAATTCTTGATTTTTTTGTTTTGTAGGTGTCTTCGGCAATCATGATCGAATGGAAAGAGCGAGAACACGAGATGGATGATTTAGCCTCTCTATGGAGTCCTCGTACACAGGATGAATTGTGAGCCTGTGGCTTACTCAAGTTTTTCAAATTGCAAAAAATGAAGAGAGAGATTCTACTGCTTGAGCACATGATTGGCCTTTGGGACGTTGCGGAACAGGGATTCTGTATTGGTACACAACTCCTAACCATTGAGTTGGAAGATGTGTACTTTTTGACCGGCCTTTCGAAAAGAGGGGTCCCCATATCCTTTACTGGGCAGAGGGCATTACCTGAGCAGGTGGACGTGTATCTGGCACGCCACTGCGTTCCGGGAGCAAGGTTGGTAGGGGGCAGGATCCCTATCAAGGATATACGAGATATGCCTCTTTGATCTATATTATTTGTTATCACAAGAATGATCGGTAGCACTAGTGCTCATTTGGCATCAAGATCACAGGTGGCCTATGGTGTTCAGTGTTTGGAACCAACACTGTTCAATTGGAGTGCAACATTCCTTCGGAACGTGAAGGAACAGATCTCATGGTGTAGGACTGGTCAGAAACAGTTAGCCTATGGCTCATTCTTAGTCTCGTTTTTCTTAGAGCGCATCCCTTAGATGCAACCTCAGATAGCACTGGCAGTACGACCAGTAGATGAGCCTCGTATGGAGAGGTGGACTAGTCTATCTCCGAGGCTAGTTTCGGAGTCAGAGTTCCACTTTACTGGTGATTTCTTTGCCTGGCTGAGGCGGAAGTACCTCTGGATCGAGGACTTCCCTTATGTCGACGTAGACTTCCGTGGGAGTATGGACTTGATTTTTCCCGAGGGGGAAGATTGGGACGATTCAGGTGAGAGACTAAGCCATTCCTTGTCTAGTTTTTTATTTTTTGGTGTATATGTATTTTTTTGGGTATGTAAAAGAGTTTTAACAGATGTTTTTGTTTCCAACATGTAGACAAGGGAGCAGTGCACCCAATGGATATACCAGTACCAGGGCATCGTGGAGGCGCCCCAGTTGTAGCAGACCCAGCAGTACCGGTGGTGGGTCTCCGGGAGTTTGAGAGGAACCTCTAAGGCCTTACGATGGGTATCCCACCTCTGCAGAGGGGGGATGTACCTTTACATCTACAGTGGCACACTGTAGGGGTTCCAGAGAATATCAATTCTCTGTTGAGGCACGTAGTACGTGCAGTAGTATGTTACTCACAGCACAACGTAGTGCGGGGAGATTAGAGTCTCCCCGTGATCATGTTTTTGTATTCCTTGTCAGGCGATGTTGTATGGGTGGATGGACCCAATATTTTGCTCTCCTACACACTTTTTGATGTAACACAAACATTTCAGTCACGCCATATATATATATACAGTTTCGAGTTTTTATTATGCTAATGATGTGTACATGATGATGTCTGTGATGTGTTTTAATTTACATGCAATGTACAGTTTTGATTTCCTTAAAAGATAGGAAAGGAAGATGTCATCTGCACATGAAAACACAGGCACAGTCATGAGTGGCAACGGTAAAGACTCGAGCACGCGAAAGAAAATAGACACACCAAAACTAAATACAATAATGTACAAACTACAAATGCTAGGTGATCTAGGCATAGTACTTCTTAAGGTAAAGCCCATTTCGGGGCTCTCCTAGGGAGATTCTGTCGTGATCAACTAGTTCGTAGGCACCTTTATGTAGGACACGCTTCACGATGTAGGGGCCGTGCCACATGGGTTCTAACTTTCTTGTCCCCAATTTATCATGAGCTTGGTCGTAAACAAGGACTAAGTCTCCTTCCGCGAAAGTACGAGGGTGGACGGATTTGTCATATTGACTTTTAATTTGTTTTGGATGTGCCTCATTGGCGAGAGCAGCATCACGACGCATTTCGTCTAGTTTGGACAGGTACAGAAATCATTCTTCTTCAACGGAAGTATGGGGCAGGAGTTCTACTTTCAGTTTGAGTGATGGAATCTCACACTCGATTGGTAGGACGGATTCAATGCCATAGACCAACTGGAAGGGAGTGAATCCAGTTGACGTTTTCACAGAGGTGCGATAAGCCCAGAGAGCGGAGAACAGTTGTAGATGCCACAATGTTTTGTTTTCCCCTACCATGCGTTGGATCATGGTTTTTAGGACTTTGTTGATAGCTTCAACTTGTCCATTCTCTTGAGGGTAGTAAGGGGACGAGTTTTCATGGAGAAAACCCAATTTGACATGTAACTCGCTCATCATCTGGTTTTTGAAGTGTGCACCATGGTCAGTGACAATGGCATGTGGTACACCAAAACGAGTTATGATGTGGTTGAAGAGGAATAGAGCTACAGTACGACCATCATTCAGGAAGGTAGGCATAGCCTCAGCCCATTTGGTGAAGTAATCGATGGCGACGATGATGTAACCGTGCCCCCCGACTGAGGTCGGCTTACACTGCATGAAATCAATGCCCCATTTGGCAAAGGGGCCGATGGCGATAATAGGGTGCAGCGGCATGGGGTGGGTGCGTGCCTTCTTGTTATAGAGTTGGTAGGGTGGGCATTTCTTGACAGCCTCGATACAATCTTTGAAAATCGAGGGCCAAAAATAGCCGGCACATAGGATTTTTTGGGCTGTGGGCATACCGGAAAGGTGGCCGCCACAGGCGCCAAGGTGACAATCGTTCAACACGCATTCAGCCTCCTTGTGAGTCAAACATTGCCAAAGGATGGTGTCGATACCACGACGATACAAAGTGTCGCCGAGGATGAGATAACGGCGAGAGTGGTGACGAATGCGTCGTCGCTCTTCATGAGAGATGTTGGGTTGAAAACGTTGTGTTTGAAGGTAGAGGAGAATGTTTCCATACCAAGGATCAGAGGTGCTGATGAGGGAGAGAGATTCATCGGGGAGAGAATATCTAGGTTCGATGTTTTCATCGTCACGAGGAAAAGCACAGATGAGATCGGCAAACACCAGGGATTTTTTGGCTTTCACCTTCGTAAACTCAAGATCGAATTCTTGAAGAATAACAATCCATTTTGAATATTTGCCCCCAAGTACTTGATGTGTCAGGACGTGGTACATGGGGTTGGAGTCTGTGATTACCGTGGTGGTGCGTAATAAGATGTAATGGTGGAACCTTTGGACAATGATGACAGCTGCCAGAGCCAGTTTCTCAACATGCGAATATCTGAGTTTGGGTCCAGATAAACTCTTGCTTAGATAGTAAATCACGTGTTCTTCATCGTTGGAGTCTTCTTGGACTAACACCATTGTGATGGTGGAAGTAGAAGCGGCCAAGTAAAGGATATAATCCTTTGTGTATTCAGGTGGATGTAACAAAGGTGCATGGGTCAAAGCGTACTTGAAAGCATCGAATGACCGTTGAGCTACGTCATCCCAGATGAAAGGGACGTTCTTTTGCAGTAACTGCATAAATCCTTTAGTGATCTTAGCATAATTGCAGATGAAACGGCGAAGAAAGTTTTCTTTGCCTTGCAAACTTTGGAGTTGGGTTAAATTGGTGGGTGGAGGTAAGGCTAAGATGGCCTTGATCTTTAAGGGGTCCACCCTAATCCCATCTTTGGAGACAATGAAACCGAGGAGTCGACCGAATTTGACAGCGAAAATGCATTTGTGTGGGTTTAGATGAATACGGTAGAACCTACATCGTAGAAAAATTGCACGTAAGTGATCGATGTGATCAGATCGATGTAGTGAATGTGTGGGTAAATCGTCGAGATACGGTTCTGCAATGTGTTTGATGTCATGAAAAGTGTATGACATGGCTCGCTGGAAAGTGGCTCCAGCATTTTTAAGGCCAAAAGGTAGCTTTCGATAGGCGAAAGTTCCCCAAGGGTAGATGAAGGTTGTCTTGTGTTGATCTGTAGGCAAGATTTCAATATGGTTATATCCAGAAAAGCCATCCACGAAAGAAAAGGTTACACTCCCCGCGCAGTTATCAATGATTTGGTCAATGAAGGGCGTAGGGTAGTTGTCCTTAGGACAATCTTTGTTGAGGTCTCTATAGTCAACACAAACAGGGATGGTCCCTTGTTTCTTAGCAACCGGAACGATGTTGGAGACCCATTCGGTTAAAGGGATGGGATAGATAAAGCCAGATTTTAGAAGTTTTTCAACTTCTGCCTTTATAGCTACGACTTTCTTGGGATGAACCGAGCGAATATTTTTCCGAACCAGTTTCACATCAGGGTAGGTTTTGATTTCGTGTACGACGATTGAAGGATCGATCCCTGGAATTTCCTCATAACTCCATGCGAAGACATCGCGGAATTCTTTGAATAAAGCGGTGTAAGAAACCACTTCGTCGGGGGTGCATTTAGCACCAAGGTTGATGTTTTCTATGACACCTTCTTTGATTGAAATGTCAATTGTGACTGTAGTAGAGATGTTACCCATGTTCCCCTCAGAGAGAGTATCTGTCGTGAGGATGGGAGATTGCGGAGCTTCAGTAACATCGAGGGGGGGGGGAGACAGATCATATGTCTTGGATTTCTTCCAAAGGTGGAAGAAAAGAGGATCGATGGTGGTTGTCATCCCAGGGTAGATCATCAATGCTGAGCATTTCCATGATAGATTCATCCGAAGGAAAAATTTGGGAAATGTAATCAATGGCTGATGATAGGGAATCTAACCAAGAGGGCACCGAATAAGTATCGGGTGCCAATGAATGTGAATCATTTGGCGAGGGAGAAGCAGATTGAATAGCTACGTATGAGACCTCAGTTGGGCTCAATGGCATTGTGTCACTGAGCACATCGAATTCCAAAGGACTAGGCACAATCCAGGGGTCAGATGATTCCAAGGATTGATAAGGCAAAGTCGGGATCATATTGACAGTGGAAATATGATGTGTAGTAGGTGGAAGTGGTGTAGGGAAGGTACCCATGAGGCTAGAATCTTTCAATAAGCCAACACCAATGCTTTCATATGTAACCGGGTGGTCTCCCAGAAAAGGAATGTTGTTGGTAGCAGGGATACGAGCATCGGGTGTGCAGAAATCAAGCTGATCGAATGTAACAATTTTTCCTTGATGGGGGAATTGTACACATCGAAACACCGACGAGGTGACGACAGTCATCGTGTAGAACCAACTTCTTCCAAGTAATAGGTTGTAATCGAGGGGGGCATCGACCACCTCGACATCAACAGTAATAGTTTTGCCTCCTAGATGAATGGCTAAGGATTGTAATAATCCGTGAGGATGAAAAACTCGTCTGTCAAAGGCACGTAACATGGTAGCGGATTTGTTAAGGGTAGGTTATTTCAAACCTTTCCAACAGGCTAGAGACATGACACAGGTGGAGGCTTCCTCATCCAGGATAGTCCGGTGGATTTGTTGATTGTGAACAAGCACATCGATTTGGAAAGCTAGCTGGTGGGAGAGTCGCGGTTGATGATTGTCCAGGTTAAACATGAGGTAGTTCGATGAATCAGGATTGAAAGCGCCAATAGCAGCTAATAGCGTTCTACGTTGGTTGGGACAATGTTGTAGAACTTCCAAGGTGGACATGGCACACGGGGCTTGTGCCAAATCTTCTACGCTATTGTAGTTTTGGGCAGCCCGTGAATTAGGATTAAATGTAGATTTCCAGATGGTGCTCTTAGGAGGGCGTAGGATAGAGTCAAAAGACGGTTTCTCAATCTGGAGTGGCCCGGATGGAGGGCTACCAGACAGAGGATTGGTGGAGGATGGTAACGGGTCTGCTGTAGAACCGTTAGCAATGTTCAGCTTGTCAGGTTTAACTAGCGTGTCATATGTCGCAGAGCGAGTTGTTAGATTAAATCCATTAAACATGTAAATGTGGTCACTTGTCGAGGCCTCATCATGGGGTTGGTTGGAACTGCCCCCCGGTGTGGGGGTTTGTGCAACCAAATATTGTTGCTGCGGAAAAGGCTGAGTGAGCACAACGGGTTGTGAATTTCCATTGAAAAGTTTGGCCACTTCATCACGATGTGGGAAGTCTCGAGTGTAGTGATCGTCACCACAAATGAGACATGGGAATTTTGGTTTTTGTTGTGGTTGTTTTCCGACATCAGGGGTTTGTGGTTGGGTTTTGGGTTGCTCATTGTTGTTGTTCTTCTTTGGTTTGTTTATCGCTTTCTTCTTTCCCCCAAGTTGTTGTGAAGGGGTTGATTGGACCGCAATCACATCAGAGACCTGAGTTTGAGGTGGGGTAGAAGAGGGTGCAGTCGAACTGGGAGTGGCCGTGGAAGTGGGCCGCTGGATTGTTCCAGTAGACTGAGTAGTGGATTGAGTTTTGACAGAGCCAATAACTCCATCTGTATGCCAAGCAGTCGATGGTTTGGATGGATCGTTAGTGGCACGAGTAGCGTTCGGTATCAACTTGTATAGAGTACCGGATTGTGAATAGACTAAGTCCAAGTATTGAGCTCTAGCGATGGCTTCTTCCTCAGTGACTACGCCACCCATGGCGACATCACGAGCAATCTGGGGTAATAGTGATTTCGTGAACCATTCCACTAACAATTGGTCAGGAATGACTGCTTTGATTAGCCTTTGTCATCGTCTCCATTCATGGATATGATTGGAGATATGTATGGAAGTTGTCTGACGAAGAGAGGTTAATAGTTCAGTACCTGTCTCGTATCGAATGGGTAGTTGAAAGTGTGTGAGGAAGGACATGGCAAGGGAGTTGAAATCATGAAAAGATGCACGTGGTAATTCAATATACCATTTCGCTATGGAACCCGTAAGTGTTCGTTGGAAAAGATGCAAACGAATCAAATCGTCCATGAGGGAGTTGGATGAACACCACAAATGGAAGGTCATCACATGGTTGTTTGGGTCTTCTCTGGGCTTTCCGTCGAAATTTGGGATATCAGAAGGAAGTTTAGCTGGAATAGCTGGCCAAACCGGAGAATGATAAATGGGATCATTCGTTAACCGAGACAAGTTTGGAAGGTCCAGGGTGGCTAGAAAAGGTAGTTGTTGGTTAACCTGTGGGTAATGCTGGTGTGGCAAAGGGACACCAGTGGGGCCCAATACTGGGTTATGTGGATAATTATAACTCATGGGTCCTCTCATGTGAGGTTGGTTTTGACCAAGGTACATAGGATTCGAGATGTTTTGAGAAGTGTTTGTGAGCGAAGGATAACTGGATGGGTT
>ML880221.1:15853-32250 GCA_009831015.1 Picea engelmannii
ACCCTCTATACCTAACAATGTCAAGCATTGGAAAGTATTTGAGGATGATCTTGAGATCAAAATATTCCTTGAGACCGTCGATGAGTTTTTTTCACTACATATTGATCAAGATTAGGATTCTGAAAGTAATCCTCATGCTGATTTTTTCCTCAAAAAAATTGTTAATCACCATATTGTTTAGTTGCCTAGCAATCACATTCCAAAGGGACTAGTTCCTTTAAAAAGACTATTTGACAAAAATGATGTGGTAGTGAAAGTTAAAGGATCGATTGATGATGTTGACATAATTGAATGCAACATTGGTACAAAAAAAGATTCAAAATTTGTCAAATTGTCCAGCAGCTTGTCAAGAGAACAAAGGGTTCTGTTGGCACAGGGGCAGACCCAGGGTTCAATGCTACAACAATGCACTAACAAAACCCTAACTACCGGCCCTTTCGGTAGCACCTGCGAAGCAGATGAAGTCTCACTCAAGGTAGAGGCAGGGGTGGTTGCAGGACTCAGATGTCTGCAACCTTAGCTGGGACACAGATCTATGATTGAAATGCTTGACAAAGCACTTAGCACCAACATTTCATCAATATTTGACCATTATCTATTTCTCAGATAAAACAGAGCATCACATCATTCATTCAGATCTGATGTATCTAAGCACTTATCATAGAGAGGTAGCTTAGATATAGAATATTCAAGCACTAAGAACATTCACATAGGTCAGATCTAACATCCATATACATCGTTAGAAAAAATCATAAAAATAACTATATATCTATATCAAAGCACTTAGCAAGTAAAGACATAAACACATCAACACCTCGCACAAAGCATAGCAACATAGCATGTACGTGGTTCACCCCCACCCTTGGGATACATCCACCAACTCTTCTTCTTTATTATCTTTAGTCAAGCTTCTTACAGGAACATAGCATCAAAATCCTACTCCACATAGGACAGGAAATCTATGCACACCTCACCAGATCCTCCTTCCCCGAGCTAGATTACAGCACTAATCCTTCTTACAATTACTTGCACTCAGCTCTGCAAGCTTCACACAATATGCACAAAGCACTTACAATCCTTCGATCACATAAATCTAGCACCTAGCACATTGGCCTAACATCACATAGATGCATATGCCTCTCCTTAAATTTCCTAGACATCTATTTATACTTTACAAAATAGGCCTAAACATGGGTAAATCCATGGGCCGACATCCCCATACCCATTACATAATCCCAAATCCCAAAAAGGACCCAAAAAGGGGCCAATATTTTGTGATCTCTGCTTCGTCTTGCGCTCCACCTTCGACGAGCTGTCGAAGTCCCAAAATAGGTCAAAATTGACCAAGGATCTCCCAAAACTTGGTCAAGGGCCAACAGGTTCAATATGATGAGTTCTTGAAGGATTTTGTTGATGTGTTTGTCAGGACTTATGAAGATCTCAGAACATATGAAACAAGCGTCATTGAGCATAAGATCCCACTAAAGGAATAGGCCTATCCATTTAGGCATAAACTCAGACAAATCAACCCTATGTTGCTTCCTATCATGGAGAAAGAGGTAAAAAAGATTTTAGATGCCTAGATTATTGTTCCTTTGGGATATTCTGAACGGGTGTCCAAATTGGTCCCAATAAGAAAGAAGAATGGAGAAATCAAACTTTGTGTTGATTTTAGGAACCTATACAGAAGCTCCAAAAAAGATAATTACCCATTTTCGAAAATGGAGCACATATTGCAGAGGGTGACAGGTGCATCTAGGATGTCCATGATTGACGGATTTTCTAGCTACAATCAGATTTTTGTTCTACCTGAAGACAGAGAGAAGACAACATTCACCACTCCATGGGGCACATTCATGTATGCCAAAATTCCCTTTGGATTGATGAACACAGGAGCAACCTTCCAACAAGCCATGGACATCACCTTCATTGGAGAAAAGGATAATTTTGTGGTCATCTATTTGGATGACATTACAGTTTTCTCCAGGTTTGATACGGAACATTGTCATCATCTGAGAAAGGTATTATTGAAATTCAAAAGGTTCAATCTCTCCCTTAATCCCAAAAATTCATTGTTTTCCATGCAAGAAGGAAAATTGTTGGGGCATATAGTATCAGCTAAGGGGGTCAGGATTGATTCAAGCAGAGTGGGAGCTATCCAAACCTTGTCACTTCCCAGGTCTAAGAAGGAAGTTTAGTCCTTCCTGGGAAAAATTAATTTTCTGAGAAGATTTGTTTCAAATTTTGTTGAACTGTTGAAGCATATTACATCCATGCTCAAGAAGGGGAATGAAGTGAAATGGACTATTGAGTCCAGAAATTCTTTCAACCAAATCAAGAAAGAACTGACTAAGGCACCTATGCTTATGAGTCCTGATTATTCCAATGATTTTATGATTTTCTCCTTTGCTTCATTTGACACCGTAGCAGTTGTTTTGTTGCAAAGGAATGACAAAGGTTTTGAGCAGCCCATTGTCTTGTTCAGTAGGGAATTGAGAGGTGCAAGGCTTAGATATGACATCATGAAAAAATAGGCCTATGCCCTGGTTAAGGCCCTCAAATCCTTCAGGGTCTATGTTTTTCATTCAAAGTTCATTGCATGTGTCCCTTCAGTTTCTGTGAAGGAGATCCTCATTCAGCCTGACATGGACAGGAGAAGGAGAAAATGGATTGCTAAAATCCTTGAGTTTGACTTGGAGATAAAACCCACGAAGTTGGTTAAGGGTAAATGTTTAGCCAAAATGTTGTCTCAAACTAATTTCAAAGCCTTGGGAGTAAATTTCACCAATGCTTGCTTATAAAATCAGCAGGGTGAATTTTCTGATACAATTACTCTAGCCTACCCTCCATTAGCAGAATGTTCTTGGTACAGGGACATCATTTTATTTCTACAGAAATTGTAGCCTCCTGATGGCATGGAAAAAAGAAAAGTAAGAGATTTAAATCTCAGAACAATTAAATATTTCCTCATTGATCAAGTTTTATATTGGAAAGATCCTCTAGGGGTGCTAGTGAGATGTTTAGACCCGCAAGAAGCCCAAAAAATCATGTTTGAATTTCATGATAGCTTGTGTGGGAGACATCGCTTCTGGGAAACCACAACTTACAATATTCTTAGAGCTAGCTATTTCTGGCCTAGCCTACTCAATGATGTCTTTGAAAATATCAAGGCTTGTTTCAAGTGTCAAAAAATCTCTAGGAAGAAGCAGCTCAAATCTTTTCCATTGAAGCATGTGGTAGCTTCAGGACCCTTTCAATAGTGGGGCCTAGATTTTATTGGGGAAATTCATCCTACTTCAAGTGGTCATCACAGGTGGATATTGACTTCCATAGATCACTTTACCAAGAAGATAGAAGCTATCCCCACAAGGAGCGCTTCTCACAAGGTAATCATTGGTTTTATTGAAGATATTATAGCAAGGTTTGGCTATCCGAAAAGATTTGTCACTGATAATGATGCATCCTTTAAGGTTGAACCATTGATTCAATTATGTGAGCAGTTTGGGATTGCATTGATTCACTCAACTCCTTACTACCCCTAAGGGAATGGACTGGAAGAGTCTTCTAACAAGAGCCTTATAAATATCATCAAAATATTGTTAGAGGACAATAAGAAAGCATGGGATTCAAAGCTTAAATTTTCTCTGTGGGTTGACAGAGTGACAAAAAAAATATCTCTTAGGATCTCTCCTTTTCAGTTGGTGTATGGAATTGAGGCCATATTTCTTTCTCAACACAGCTTGCCAGTGGAAAAATTCTTCCAGGACTACCAAGGAGAACCTGATGACATGGTCAAGAGGATACTACAGTTGTTAGAAGTGAAGAAGACTAGTGAGCAGATACTGAACAAAGCACATGAACATCAACAAAATATCAAATAGACTTTTGACAATAAAGTAAGGAAGGAGGATTTCCATCTAGGAGATCTAGTACTAAAATGGGATGCACCCAAGAAAGACAAAGGCAAGCATGGTAAATTTGATGCCTTATGGATCGACCCCTTTAGAATCTATGAGATATTCCCTAATAATACTTATAGGTTGCAGAATTTGGAGGGTGACGAATTTTTTGGTGGCCTTGTTAATGGGCACTTTCTAAAAACGTTTTTTGTTTGAAAGCCGTAGTCGGTGTCCCACCATTGTAAATACTATTCCTTTTTTATGTTTAATTTTTTTTTAATAAGAGACTCCATAACCTAAAGCAAAGGCACTGGAACTGTGTGTTCTTAGCATCTCGCAGGGAGCATGCCATCCCCTGTGGAGCTGAATTTTATCACTTAAACTTGTCAGAGTCTTGTGAATTTTGGGTTTTTTCTTAAGTCTGTAGCTTTGTCTGTCTCTCCTCCTTTTGCAGACCCAATCGTAAGGTTTTTTTTTCCTTTTAGCTTATAGTTTTTCTCCTTTTCCCTGCCTGAGAGGTGTTGGCCCTAAGCCTTTATGTTTTCTCTAAGGTCAATCACTTCTCTCTCTTTACCTCTTTCACTGAACCTCTTGTTTTACCAAGCCCTCAGTCAGTCATCCAAGTATTTGTTTACAGAGACCGCATACATAAGCATAAGTGAAACACTTAGAGCAGTCTGATTTGGACTCAAATTAAGCAAGCGAGCTAGATCATATTTCAACAGCAAAGATCCATCAGGAATATCAGATCGACGACCATCAGACTATTGAGACCATAAGGTTACACGAAGTTTAACGTCAGACAGAGATCTGAAATCGTGAGTTCAATCTTAGTCATCCTTTTCAAAAGGACACATGATGCAAGGTTAACATTTAGTTGACTCGTTGAATGGAGAAATCAAAGGGCAGAGTCATGAGGACTCGTGAAACATGAAGTCACGAAACGATCTGGGTCATCCATTTCAGAAGGACACATGGCGTAGGATCAACATGGAGAAAGTCATTTCGGAACAGATCAAGTGAGAAATGTTGATGGCCCGAGGTCCCAAAATGTCGATATTCATTTGGGCAATCTGATGCAAAGGGACACGTGTAACCCGATCCGAGTGACCGTGAATTCATGACTCGGATATTTCATCATGGAACACGGTGTGAACTCGCAAAATGAAAAATATCGAAGTGCCTAGGAATTAGGCCCATGATCAGCCCGATGTTGTATGCCATAAAGAAAAGTAAGCACCTATTAAGTGGTGGGTGGTTGAAGTTGTTTGGGGAACCGATCCTAGCTGTCCAATTCAAAGTGAGTCTAATCGTCGATATGGATAGGCCATTTTGCAATATCGAACATCAAGATTTTTGAGATTTAATGGAGTGAAAACTCCCGAAATGCTAAATCCCAAAATTTCACAAGGGAGCCTTAGGTCGTGGCCTGAGGTCGCATGGAACAATGGAAAGGAGTTGTGAAAAAGTATGAAGTTCTCGAGTTGGTCACAGAGAAATAGTTGCATGGCCTAAAGGCGCCAGAATTGAATCAAAGGATCTGTGAGCTCGTTTGGGACAATTATCGGTGTCAGGTTTTTCCCGATCCCAACGAAAGTAGTTAATGGAAATGGGGAAGGTGGTTGAAACCTCATTTCACCCCATAAATGGAAAGTATGGAAAAGATGGTCGTGGAGGCAAACTATCATCCCAAAGTTCCCCTGTCAATGAATTCTCCTGCAAAGCCCATACTAATCTAAGATCGCATCTAACAAAATAATGCAAGTGCAGACCAGCAGAAGAGATGCATACACAAAGCTTTGATTGCAGTAGCCAAGTTACACTCCTGGTGGTAGCAAGTTGTTCTGAGTATAAATACTTAGTTTTGATATTTTGTTAAGGTCGATGGTTGAGCTAAGCTCCCGTATTGTAATGTTTTAATGAAACTCTAGTTTTTGGTTATGTAAATTGATATGAGATTTTTTGTTTAATGAATGCCAGCTTCTACTTCCATATTACCTACGTCTGATACTGAATGTTCATGATCTAAGGATTCGAATGAATTGTGGTGATTTTTTTCTGATGAATGTTTGATTTTCGTGCAGTTATAGTGTTTTCAGTTTCCTGAAACTTTGAATTCAAGAAGATCTTGTTTTCAGATTTTTTCCTCTGTAGGATGTTGGAAGACTTGATGTCCAGAGTAGAAATTTATATCTTCTCCTCAATTTCTTCCTCCTACTCACCATTACTGCAACTTACTAGCTAAATTTTACCAAGACCTCATTTGCTTGCGCATACTGCCTGAGTTTTTTGAGTTAAAACGATACTCTCTCGAGCCTGCCCCATTTGACCTCTTTAAATCCATTAACTGTGACATATAAATTGATGGGTATTGGGCTTACCTCTGCTGCAATACAGAGGTGACATCTAGTGCTAACACCATCCAAGAAAAAAGAATGTTTGACCCTATCATAGGTTTTGGTAAACTAGAAGTGCCCAGCTGCGGGTGTAGCATGAAGTTCAAAAAGTACCATGGATTTAAGTTTTAATTGTTTACTTAAATACAAACAACCTTTGTATCAAATCTCATCATGGAACCAATAGTATCTTGGGGGGACTGGAGAATTGGAATGCAATTGTTGTATCATATGAAAACTTCTGGGATCATGTAGCCATTCCTGGCAAACAGCTTGGAGCCAATCCGGTACAATGAAGGAGAGAGAAAAAAGGGATCCTTCATCTTCACATTTTTGGGAAAGTGCATCCACAACCACATTATCTTTTCCTTTCTTGTAAATGATCTCATAATCATATACAAAGAGATTAGTCACCCATTTTTGTTGCTCTGGGGAGGAAATGCGTTGTTCTAGAAAATACTTGAGGATTTGATGATCTGTATTAATTTGGAAGCATTCCCCCAATAGATAAGGGTGCCACAGATCAATGACATGCAGAATAGTCATCATTTCCTTTTCATAGATTGATTTTCCCAAATTTCATTCAGACAGTTGTTTGCTGGTAAAGGCCAAAGGATGACCATCTTGCATAAGGACAGCGCCAATTCCTTTCCCTAAAGCATCACATTCCAGGACAAAGTTCTTTGTGCAATTGAGAAGGGAAAGGATTGGAGTGGTGCACATGGCCATATTCAAGGTTTGAAAGGCCTGAGAAACTGCTGGAGTCCAAGTGAAATATTTCTTTTAAGGAGTGCAGTGAGAGGTGCCACAATCTTTCCATAATTCTTAACAAACTTGCGATAATAACCTGTTAAGCCCATAAATCCACGTAATCTTTTGAGATTCTTTGGGTGAGACCAGTATTGCATAGCCTCAATCTTCTTAGAATCCACCTTGATGTCATCCTTGCCAACAAGATGACCCAAGTCCTCAACTTTCAAGGCGCCAAAAGCACATTTAGATTGTTTCAGGAAAAGTTGGTGCTGAGAGAGTAGATGGAGAACTTGATCCACATGAGAAATATGGTACAAGTTTTTCTATAGATGAGGATATCATCAAAGAAAACTAAGACAAAATGATAGAGAAAAGCATGGAAGACATGGTTCATGAGGCTTTGGAAGGTGAAGGGGGCATTACACAAGCCAAAGGTCATGACCAAAAACTCATAGTGGCCCTCATGAGTTCTAAAGGAAGTCTTAGGAATGTCTTCCTCTTTCATATGGATCTGGTGGTAGCCAGAATGAAGATCAAATTTAGTAAAGAACTAGGCACCACTCAATTCATCGAAGAGGTCATCAATGACAAGAATGGGAAATTTGTCTTTAATGGTGAGTTTGTTGAGGGAACAGAAGGACACATGCACCAAGAACCTTTTTTCTTCCCGACCATGACCATAGGAGAAGAGTAGGGACTCATACTAGGGTGGATAATTCCTGTGTTAAGCAGTTCTTGAACCATTTTCTCAATTTCATTTTTTTGGGAAAAGGGGTGGCGATAGGGACGAATATTGGGAGGAAGGATTCCTAGTACAAGGGGAATGGAATGATCATGAACACCACGGGAAGGAGGGAGTCCTCGGGGAGTGGAAAATACGACTTGATGTTTAGAGAGGATGGATTGGAGGTTTGGAAGCACAGAGGGTGTCTCAATTGCTTGTATGGCATGGAGTTTCGAAATAACGCCAAAATGGCCTTTTTTGAGCAAATTTTCCATGCGATGGGAACTAATGATCTCAAGTGAACTAACGGTGATGCCTTGGAACTTATATTGTCGGTCCTCCTGGTCAAATTGCATGGTTAATTCCTTAAAATCCATGAGAATGGGACCCAAGGTCCTTATCCAGTATGCACCCAACACAATGTCACAACCGCCCATGTCGATAGCAAACATATGATATTTCAGGTGGTAGTCACTAATTTGGAGATGCACATTTTCACAATGCCCTCCACATTTCATGGAGTCACCATTGGCAGTCATGATTTGGAAATTATTGACTACATGGATATAGCAATGGGTTTCTTGGGAAATGCAGTGATGAATAAAATTATGGGTGCTTCCACTATCAACAAGAATGATGACCTTCCTATGTTTGATGTAACCAATTAGCTTGAGGGTTTGGGGGGCAGAGAAGCTAGTGAGAGAATTTAGGGAAATGATCAGTTCTACTTCCCGAGGGTCTAAGGGAGGGGCTATGTTAGTGGGTTTAGGTGACTCAGACAAAAAGGGAATTTCAACATCCTCTTCTGAAATATCCTCCGAGATGGCCATAAAAGTATTTTGTTCCTTACACTTGTGGCTCGAAAAATATTTGTCATCACAATTATAACAAAGGCCTTTGAGTTTCCATTCAGCCATTTTAGCCCTGGTCAATTTTTAGATCTTTAGTGGAGCTGAAGGAGTAGTGGGATTTACTGGTTTAGTGCGAGGAATAAAGGGTAGTTTCTGGTTTTGAGAAGAGACAACCTGTTGTGCTTCCTTAGATATTTTAGTAGCCTCCACCCAACTCTGAGGCTGAGCCATGAGGACATGGGCATGAATCTCATCCTTGAGGCCACTAATAAAACATTCTCGGAAAAAAGAATTAGACATGCCATTTGTACGAAAATCCAATCGCTCAAAAGAAGCTATAAAGTCTTCCATTGTTCCAGATTGTTTCAACTTTGTCAAATGAACTAAATGGTTGGTGTTAGTGTTAAAGTGTTCATAAATATCTGCCACAAAGTGTGTCCAAGCAATATGCCCTTGACGGTAAGTTTTTCTCCATTGCCACCATTGCCAACATTCTTGATCTAGATGGAGAACACCATACCACAGTTTGGCCAAATCATCTATAATGTCGTACAAAGAGAAATAATGTTCCCTTTGAGTTACCCAACCAGTGGGATTCGAGCCATCAAATTTGGTCACATCCACTTGTGGAAGGCATGTCATGTTGAAAGTGATGGGACTAAAAATTATGGGAATGAGAGGAAGTTTCAGCCTCGGTATGCAAAGGTGGGTCAGATAAAGGGGGATCTATAGGGATATGTAGCTTGGTGCAGATCATCGAAACAACATATTCAAGTTGGGTAGTCATGTCTTGTTTGAGGTCTTCTTTGAGTTCGATGATTGATGCGGCGATGGAGGAGTGCATGTTTTGATCGATGGTGGAAATATTGACACTGAGTTGTCTCACTTCTTGTTGGGTCTGTGTGAAATTATATTGCAAGGTATTGAAGTGAGCTTCCAAGTCTTGGCTATGGGTATGGGCCATGATGACAAAGGAACCAAAAAGGGGCAGGTGGGCTAAAACATTTTTCTGAAAAATGATAGGTATGAATGTGATAAAGGAGAAGAGATAAATCCAATGGAATAGGTCTCAAATAATGGTGCAATTGTTTTTACTTTTTTTTACACTTACGAAGTTATACTCTGGTCTGAAGATTACTACAGTGATGAAATTCCCAAATGCTTAACCATGAAGAAATGTGTAGTGATTTGGCAACTCGAACATAGTTGTGTGGCAATAGATCTTGTCTATTTTATGTTTTTTTTTCATCCCCAAGGATTAGGTATTCAAGGGTTCTACAGACAAGGGTTTTCCCTGTGCTATAACTCTCTAATATATGTGTGGGGTCCAACAGTAGTACTCGACCCAATATCTCAGGGCACCAACTAAGGAGGCTAGACTGTGCCCTTAGTCGTACTACCCGACTACCAAGGTACTAGAGAGTATCTTCCTGAGTGTTGTTCTCGGTGACACTATAGTAGTCAGGTGGCCGATCAATTTATCTAAAGAGGGCTTCAACAAATCTAGGTTGATCTGTATACAGGTGGTCTGATGCACTACCACTTGAAGGGGTACCAACAAGGGTTACAAGGGTGGCCAAAAAATGTGTGCTTAAGAACCACTTGTATTTCCTGCGTGTTTGAATCCCTCAACCATGGGTTTATGCGCTTAACGACAAATATTTGCAGCTTAAAGACGTCGGAATAGGTCTCTCCCTTGATGTTGGCACTTGACCAAATTTTGAGGATCCTTGGTCATTTTCAACCATTTTGGGACTTCTATAGGTTGTTGAAGGCGGAGTGTAAGACGAAGCGGAGATCGCAGGATCTCAGCCCCTTTTTAGGTATTTTTGGGTTTTGGGGGCTTATGTAACGGGTATGGAAATGTTAGCCCATGGGGTTACCAATGTTTAGGCCTAATTTTGTAATGTATAAATATGTATCTAGGCCATGTAAGAAGAGGCTAGTGTGCTATGTGCTAAGTAGTAACTAGAATGGCTTTGTGCATACTGTGTGAGACTTGCAGAGCTAAGTGCAAGTGACCATAAGAGACTGTGTGTAGGCTTTGTGTTGTAATCTAGCTTGGAGAAGGAGGATCTAGTGAAGAGTGCATAGATCTCCTGTCCCTTGCGAATTTGATCTTGAGGCTCTGTGCATGTAAGAGGATTGGAAGAAGCTAATAAAGAAGACGAAGAGTTGGTGGAGGTAGCCGGAGGGTGGGGGTGAACCACATATATCCTATGTTGTGAATGCCTCTTGCTTTTGGTTGTTCTTTTGTTTATGTGATTCAATGCTTAGTGTGATGTTAGATGATATATGAATCTAATATGATAGCTTATTGTTGAATGATGTGAATGAATGCTAGATCTAATCTCTATTTTTATGCTTAGTGCTTGGATCTATTGAATCTGTATGAATATTGCGTCGGTCTGTTGATTAGGGTTTAACTGCGCTATAGAATAAATTGGGTATTGATGAAATATAACTTCAAAGTGTTCTTTTAAGGTGTTACATTCATAGATCTGTGTCCCAGCTAAGGTTGTAGGCACTGGAGTCCTGCAACCACCCCTACCTCTACCTCGGGTGAGACTTCATCTGCTTCGCAAGTGTAGCTGAAGGGGTCGATAGTTAGGGTTTTCTTGGTTCGTTGTTGTAGTCTTGAACCCCAGGTCTTCCCCTATGCCAACAAATGGTTCCGTTGTCGGGACTTGAAACTGTGATTGATGGGAACTGAGAAATAAGCTTTGTGCCAAGATTTGACCTGAAACTGTAAAAGCTCTGTGTGTAGATCTGTTTCCCTGGTGCATAGTATTCTACTGGATCCGTGAATCTCTGTGCTAAGAAAAGAAGTCTGATCTGAAGAAAAAAGGTAAGATATTGAAGCTTTGTGCTCCGGTAAAGGTAAGGATATTCAAATTTTTTAGATCTAGAACCTTTGTGCTCTATCGAAAGTAAGATTAGTGGAAATTTTTGTTTCAAGAGTATGGATCTAGGTATGTTTGATAAATTTTGTCCTAGCCTGAAAACTAGGGCACAAATAGAAGAAAAGAGATTTTATATGAGTAGATCTTATAGAAATAATGAAAGATATGTTATACCTATGCATAGAAAGAATGTTTGGACTAACAAGTTGATGTAGGATCCTAGAAATAAAAAATTGCAGGTTAGCTACTATGATTCTAGTGTGCAGTACAGGAAGGGATGGGGATCATTTAAAAGAAAGAGAGGATTAACTCTTTGTTATAGTTGCAGAAGACCGGGACATATTGCTAAGGAATTCCCTGGTAGAAGACCTAGTTTTCTTTGTTGTAAAGTTGTGGATCATGAAGTTTTGGATTGCCCTAGAATGATTGCTAATGTTGAAAGAATGAATATTAGCCAAGAAGACCTTGAGGAAGTTCAAGACACTAAGACAATGGCAGAACCCTAGAAAGAATCAGAGACTGTATTGTTGCAAATGAAAGAAACCCTGAATGACCACCGAAATATCAACTTATCAGAGATCTTCAAAGAAAAAGAGTGCATAGAAGCAAGAAAGGAGACTTTGACATTGATTGTGTTCTAGATGAAGAGACACAGGTGAATATTATGACAAAAAGAACTTGGGAAACCTTAGGAAAGCTTACTATGATTTCTTCATTAGGGGGAATAGGATTATTGAGAGGGAAGTTGATAACCTTGTGTGGGAAGATCACCTAGATATCTATGAGGGCTCATGGACTTCGACAGAGGAAGAATTTAAAGTTATTAAATTTATTGAGAAAAATGCCCCATTTGCTATATTACTAGGAAAACCTTGGATTGAGAGGGATCAAGCCAGAAGAAAAGAAGAAGAAGTATTAGAGCAAAAGAAGAAAGAATCAAAAGATTTCATGACTAGGAAGATCGCACACATGATTGCAGAACAGGAGAATATATCGAAGCTATTTAAAACCAGAGACTTGGATGTCGACATTGGAAGAACACAAGAAGACTCACAGAAGACTGAAGGACCTACCCCAAAAGAAGTATTTCCCTTTAATCCTAGGAAATAATCTCAAGAGTGCGAAGTTACTATGCCAAGAGGAGATAAGAATCAGAATGGAAAGAGTAATACCGAGACGAAGTTCACTGGAAAGCAGGCTAGAAAACTAAGCAAGAAGAGATCAAAGATTGAAAAGTTACAGAAGGTTCCAGAGGGAACTTCATAGAAGGAAAATTTACAAAACTGGCACTTTGTCGAGATATCAGAACAACGTCACATGCCACTTCCCCATGGTGAAGAAATATAGTTGTTGGGAACAACATAATCATTAGACCAATACCCCGAATGGGTAGAAAGACACTTATGGTCAGAAAGCTCACCATTAGACCGTTGGGACCGTGCCGTAATGGACAGAACTGAGTTAATGAAGGCTTCTCACCCATTGGAGAGATTCGTTGCCTAGTTATCTACTTATTTTGTCAAACCTTGCACTGAGAACACTTTTTCCAACTGTGATTATCTGAGCTCACAGATTAGTTGATTTTGCACAGTGATCATCAAGCTATTGCTATCCATCTCGTTGCATTGAGTATTTATTCTTCAAACCCGAGATAGGCAACCATGAGCGTGTATGTCCGAAGAACTTAGTGCAGATGAAGAGTCTGTGAAGGAGGTACTCATCAACCTCATGACTAAAAGAGTAATGTCTAAGGGTATACAAGCGTCGTCAACAAGAGGAGTGAAAGCCTCTTCGTCAACTCCTCACAGATCTGGACCATCTTGACTAGCAACAGAAAAGAGAACCAAGCACAGAGACAACCTAGAAAATTCGAAGCTAATACCGAACATATTACCCGATTACATCCCACCTCTAGCTAGCATGCTGAGTCGTGATAGTGTACCAAGAGATTTTTAGTACACCATGGTTACTGCATACCTCCCGAGGGGGATACACGTAGTTTGAGCGCAGCAGGACAAGATCACAATGTTGAAGTTCAATGAATTCAACTTAGAGGACTGCAAGAACCATAATACGCTCCCCATATAAATACTTGACTAGGACGAAGGGGAAGAACTCGAAAATAATCCCCCAGCCATGGACGATGAACCTCGCGCAGTCCACCCTATCGAATGTAATGAAAATCCCACACTTTGGAAGGCACCAAGAAGTTAATGCATGTGTCAAGCTCCTACTTTCATGTTACCTTGGTAGCTACTTATGGCTAGACCGCCATATTATTTTCCATCCGATGTTGATCCATAGGATCACCGGATTGAGTATGCAAGGACCCGACCCACAAGATTTCTATCCAGGGAAAGCCACAGATCATGTGTTAGCACAGAAGATCAAGGATACATACGGCGATGTGGAGAACGAGATCTGAGGCTACAAGGTAGCTTCCATCCAGAATGGTGCAGTGCACCTAGCATGCCAATTAATCACAAGAAAGTTAGTAAGGAAGAACAGACCCATGAAGGTCACAGGATTTGTCATTGACCTCGCAAGGAAATGCGTGGAAGGTGTACAGATGAACTAGGTGAACTACCTAGTTAATCAGCTAGAATTAGTCTGTCACGAAGCAAAGGATCAGGGCTACGAGTTCCACTTTAGCTGGCTCCTGATCCTCATCTCATTTATTTCCTGGGAGATGCCGAAAGGTGCAACCTTCCCAGACATTGAGCCATTCAAGCCGCTTTTTGTGAATTTTTCCACGCTCTGGTGCTCGAGCGATATGGGAAAACAATGGTAGTCGAATGTTATCTTTCACACATACTACCTCTAGTTAAGAGGGATATCAAAGTTGAACCTCGCATGATGTCGAACACCCTACAACGCTTCTGACCCCTCATGAAGTTCCGCACAAATCGACACTTCATTTATATTACTACGTGAGTAGACGAACATAAGGAGGAGATTTATTCATACTACAAGCTCACAGAAGAGGACCTCAAGGAGATAACTAAGGAATGGTCAGCCGACTTCCTTATCCCCGTTGACCCTGCAGAGATGTCTGATCTTGAACTTGACAGCCCAGAGGCCACTCACATAGAACATGACACACCTGGAACCAGCAGAAGGAAGAAGACCGAAGAAGTCCAAGACTTAAGCAGTGCCTCAGAAAATACTGCTTCAATATCACCTAGCCGAGAGGGTGATGACAAGGTAGAAGAGATCAATGGAAAATAATATGAGCAGAAGAAAGGTGAAGTAACACTGCCTAGAGACGAGGCTAATCCCTTGAAGAAAAGTAAGGTTTCTCCCCTGAAACCCTCTTCCTTGAAGAAATCCAAAGACACCGTGACTAAGATGAAGACTGTGCTCATTGTCAATGACTTTGACTTCATCATCTAAGTTGTAAACGATGCCTCGTAGGAAATCTTGCATAAACAAGAAGCCAATCAGGAGGATATGTACTATAGAATTGAGGTCGAACTCCAAGGGGTACAGTAGGCCCTTCAGTCCAGTCATGCAGTGTCCACTGTGCCCCTGCCATCGGGAGAACCAGAGTTGGGAGATGAGCTAGCCCAACTCTGTTGACTAGCTGATGCGATCGAAGCTCACCTTCATTGTGCACAAGAAGAAAATGAAAAATCCACCCAGGCCTTGAAGAAAGTGTAAGAAGTACTTGTAGAACAAATTTGACTTGCAAAGTAGGAGAAGGTTGTTCTCCAGATGAATTTTGAAAAGGAGAAAGCACATATTCAGCAAGAAAAGGAACAGTTGCTTGTAGAGAAACTTGAATTGAAAGAAGTAGTCAACAAAGAACTCCGCTCTGTTATGGGCTTAGAGACAAAGGTAGAATACCTAGTCGAGCATCAAGTAGAGCAGCTCATGGAATCTATCCAATAGCTACAACAAATAATAGAAGACTTAGAGCTCCGCGTAGTGCTTGACACCCCGCAGGATGTGAGAGATCAAAGAGATGCAACTGCTTGAAGAACAGTTGAGAGAATAAAGGCCCTTGACATGAAATGCAAGCAACTAAGTGATCAGAATCCCCAGACTTATGAGAGACTCATTGAGAACCCAGAGATGAAGGCATTGGAGCTGCATCTCCAAGAGGTGAAGTAGCAAGAAGAAATAGTACAGGTGCAGTTGAAGCCCCTGTCAGCCATTGAAAGGATGAAGCAATCCCAAGAATAGTGCAGTGCTCAACAACAGGTCCACATCATTTAGATCAGAGTCATGGAAGTAAATCAGAGGCTCCAACCTATATAGGACGATGATTTCCAGCTATTCACAGAGATCGAAAGCCAAGGAGTAGAATTGGAGCAAGTTGTCACTGCAATCGAACAACACTTAGAGGGACCTGTCAATGAAGTTGTTATCCAAGATTTTGTTGAGCAGGAGGCCATGGCACAACAACAATTCGAAGAAGCTCGAGCCCAGATCAATGATTTTCAAGCAGAGCTACCTAGATCAGAGTGACTCAGGACAAGTCACAGGTGAGTGTTGGGGGCTTGTTGGCCCTTGACCAAGTTTTGAGGATTCTTGGTCATTTTTTACCATTTTGGCACTTTGACAAGTTGTCGAAGGCAGAGAACAAGATGAAGCAGAGATCTCAGGATATCATCCCCTTTTTAGGGATTTTTGGTTTTTGGGCTTATGTAACGAGTATGGTGATGTTGGCCCATGGGTTTACCCATGTTTAGACCTATTCTGTAAAGTATAAATAAATGTCTAGGCGATGTAAGAGGTGGTGTATGTGTGTATGGGAAGTAGGCATCTGTGTGATGTTGTGATAAGTTATAAATCACTAAGTGTGAATTGTAAATACTTCATGCATATTTGGTTCGAACTTGCAGAGCTAAGTGCAAATCGTTTGTTGT
>WSFP011479576.1:0-16245 GCA_009831015.1 Picea engelmannii
TCACTGAATGTGAGGTGTGTCAACGCAACAAGGGCGAAACAGTCAAATCTCCAGGCACACTACAACCGCTTCCGATTCCACCTGCTATTTGGAAGGATATCTCTATGGAATTTATTACTGGCTTACCCAAATCAGGAAATAAATCAGTCATAATGGTGGTTGTGGATCTCCTTTCCAAGTATGCTCATTTCTATGCTCTTCAACACCCATTTACTACTTCCACGGTGGCTCAAATTTTCATGGACCAGGTCTTCAAGTTTCATGGCATGCCGTACTCTATTGTTTCTGATCGTGACCCAACTTTCACAAGCAATTTTTGGCAAGAACTATTTAAGCTATAGGGCACCCAATTGCATCTAAGCACAACTTATCATCCCCAGACTGATGGTCAATTGGAAGTGTCAACAAGTGTTTGGAAACATATCTAAAGTGTTTTTCCTCTGAAAAGAAAAATCAGTGGGCTCAATGGTTACCCTTAGCTGAATGGTAGTACAACACTTCCTACCATACAGCTACACACATGACTCCTTTTGAAGCGGTATATGGACAGAAGCCCCCTTCAGTTCTCTCATACTTACTGGGTACCTCAAAGGTGCAGGCGGTTGACCAAAGACTTACAGTTCGAGAGGATATTCTTCGTACCCTTAAAGAGAACTTGGTCATGGCACAGAATCGCATGAAGAAACAAGTAGATCAAGGTCGCTCTGGACGTCAATTTGCAGAAGGGGATCAGGTGTTTCTACGACTGCAACCATACAAGCAAACTTCCCTCAAGGTCGAGCAATGTGAGAAGCTAGCGCCCAAATTTTATGGTCCTTATATAGTTCTCAAGCGTGTGGGACAAGTCGCCTATCCGTTAGCTCTACCCAGTCAGTCAAAGCTACATCCTGTTTTTCATGTTTCATGCTTAAAGAAGGTGATTGGAACTAGGTGCCAAATTCAAACCAACCTTCCCAAGTTCGCTGAAGAAGGATCCATTTGGCTACAGCCAGAAGCAGTTTTGGATCAACATGAGCATCACCTGCGTCAGCGAACCATCAAGAAAGTGCTAGTCTAGTGGAAAGATTCAACTCCAATAGATGCCACTTGAGAACCCACTATCATTCTGCAGGAGTTTCCACATCTCAAGCCTTGAGGACAAGGCTGTTTTTAAGGGGGGCGACATGTTAGGGTCCTAACCCGCACATAGGTAGATCAATATATTCATATGTAATAAAGGTCAATATTAACAAGGCCTTTCAATAAAATAGAATAAGGCGAATGTAAGAAGACCTAATAGAAGCTTCTGCTTCTAGAAGGATCTTCCTCTAGATGCTTCTCTTGATAGACATATTTAGTATAAATAAGGGTCGAGGGTATGAAAACCCTAGATTGGAGATTATTGTAACAGAGCACTGCTCGACTAGAGGTTACCCCCTCGAAGAGGCCCATGAACATTGTTTTTTGAATCAAAGTGCTATTTCTGTTGTTGTTCTTATATAATTTTTGTGTTATTGTGGAGATTATGCTGGTTATATTACTGTTATTCTGCCATTTCTAGCATTTTATTTTTGTTCTGCATACTAATTATATATAGTATATTACATGCATGCCCACAATGATTCAGGCAGCTTTTCCACCCAATCTCGACGATGACTTGCTACAATTTTTGTGAGGATATTTTCCAGTACCTTATTTGTGCTCTCGACTTGACCATTTTCCTGGGGATGATATGGAGTTGTTATACTGTGCTTGATCCCGTATTTCTTCATTAACCTTGCTATCATATGTGATGTGAAATGTGGTCCTCCATCTGAGAATATTTCTCTAGGGGCTCTATATCGAGCAAAAATTTCTTCGAACGGGAAGTTTGAAACAACCTGATCGGTTGCTTTTACAACTACCTTCGCCTCAACCCACTTTGTTACATAATTCATGCAGACCAAAATATGGACTTTCTATTGTGAGGGGGGATTGAATGGTCCCACGAAATCAATGGCCCATTTTTCAAAGGTATCAAGGGCTACCTGGGGGTTTAAGGGAATTTTGTCTTCTTTAATAGGCTGCCCCATTCGTCGACAGCTATCACACCCCCAGACATACTTCCTTGAAGCTTGAAAAATGTTGGTCCAATAATACCCCATTTGTAGCACTTTGTGACCTATTCGTTTATCTGCAAAATGGCCTCCACAGGGACCATCATGAGCAGCCTTCAAGACATCATAAATACCATGTTCTCCTATGCAGCGTCAAATTTGTTGGTTAGGTCCAGTGTAAAAGAGGAATCCCTCAATCCATGTGTAACGGGCGCTATGATGGATGATCTTCTGTCATTTCCTGTAAGAAAAATGTTGAGGCACCTTTCCTATAGCAATATAGTTAGCAATATCTGCATACCATGGAACATGAGTAGAAATTGCAAAAAGGTGTTCGTCTGGAAAACTATCTGCTACAGTTTCCCCTTGTGTATCATTTTCTAATCTAGACAAGAAATCTGCAACTAAATTATCCTTCCCAGGGCGATCCACGATGGTGATATCAAATTCTTGCAGTAATAATAACCATCTCGTGATTCGACATGGGGTTATAGGTTTGTTCATGAGATATCTGATGGTTGCATGATCTGTGTGCACAAAAGTGGGATAACCTGTAATATAGTGTCAAAATTTATTAACAACATAAATGACTACTAAGAATTCCTTTTCTGTTACCGTATAATTTAGTTCAGCTGGAGTCAAGATCTTGTTGATGTAGTATATTGCGTATGGTTTGTCCTCCTGCTGTCCCAAAACAGCTCCCACTACCATGTGAGAAGCGTTGACTGAAATATGAAATGAAAGCTTCCAATATGGTCCTTGAAGTATCAGAGCCTTACAGACTAGTTCTTTGATTTTTCCAAACGCGGTATGACATTCATCTGTCCACACAAATTCTACATCTTTGGTTATTAACTGAAAAAGAGGGTGTGCTATTTTAGAAATTTTTTCTATGAAACGTCTGTAATAGCATGCATAACCAATGAAACCGCGTACCTRTGTTGGTGTCTTAGGTGTAGGAAAATGCAGTATTACCTCTACCTTGGCAGGATCAACCCGGATCCATGATGCTGAAAGTAAGTGTTCGAACACAACCCCTTCTTCCATGAGCATGTGACACTTTTCCGTGCTAAGAGAAACATGCATTTGTTTGCATATTTTAAGTACTTTCTCCAAATTTTCCAAGGCTTCTTCGAAGGAATCCCCATAAGGAGTGAAGTCATCCATGTAGATTTCAACATTGTCATTGACTAAATCATAGAAGATCCCCAGTATTTCCCTTTGGAAAGTAGCAGGTGCGTTACAAAGGTTGAATGGAAGAACTTTGTATGCAAAGCTCCCCCAGGGGCTCGTGAAAGTGGTCTTGTCCTGGTCTTCAGGAGCTACCTGGATATGATTATACCCGCTGAACCCATCCAGGAAGGAGAAAAACCTCTTCCCGGCTAATGTGTCAAGGACTTGGTCAATAAAGGGAAGAGGAAATTCTCTTTTTGAGTTTCTTTATTCAATTCCCAATAATCAACACAAATCCTCCACTTTCCATTCTTCTTAGGAACAATGACCAGTTAGGATACCCATTGACTATCCGATATTGGGTAGATGAATCCCACATCTAATAATTTCTACAGCTCATCTTTGACAATCTGTTTCAAAGAAGGATTCATTCTCCTCTATGGTTGTCTAATGGGTCGACATCCCTCTTGAATGTATATGTGATGGGTACATAAATCAACGGGGATTCCTTTCATATCTATATATTCCCAGGCGAAGGCCTCTTTCTGTTCTAGAAGAATTTTAAGTAATTGCTCAGACTGTGTGGGCAAGAGATCAGGATTGACATTCAATGTCTTTCCTGGTTCAATTTCAACAGGGACACTAGTGTGTGGTGCGACTAGTATAGTCTTGATCTTAGTTTCGGATTCAGGAGTGTCCTGATCATTACAGTTCATAACTGATTCGAGGAATGACTGGGTAGAATTGGGAATGGAGTCAGAGTCACTGATGAAGGTGTTGATGGTATCATTCTCCATCTCATTATTAAAACAAAGGGCCTCACTAATGGTAAGGATCAGTCTTATCTCTTCATCAATCTCCAACCCTTTTATGGGTGAGGATTTCTGTAATAGGGTGAGTCTAGGTCCTTTTGATGAACTTGGTTTTGCAAGAGGGTACAGAATAAGGTTCTTCGTATCCCGTCCATTAGATATCACCATATTTCCTTATCGAAAACCAATATAGGTGTCTGTTGTTGCAAGCCAAGGTCTCCCAAGGATCAAAGGATGCCCTCTAAATGGGGATTGCATTTGTAAAACTAGGAGATCAACAGGGTACTGCCATGAATCTACTGAAATGGTTATGTCTTCCAATTTGCCTATTGGTTTAACAGTAGACCGGTCTGCCAATTCCAGAATGGTAGGTGTGGGTTTGAAATCATGCAGACCAAGAATGGATGTAGTTTCAGAAGTTATAACATTGATTGCAGCTCCCAGATCTACTAATACATTTGGAATGATAACCCCATTTATATGTACAATTAGAATAGGGTTCCTTGGGTCTCCATATTTAACAAGTATAGACTTTCCTAACATAATGTCTGACAATTTCCCCATGACATGGATAGTAATTGGATCCTTAGGATTACTTCCATGTTTCTTAGAACAATGTTCCCTAATTGTTTTTGCATAAATCGACACATCTCTCATTGCTTGGAGTAAGGGAACTCTAACGAATAAATTTTGCAGTTCCCCCAAGAAGTCAAATTCAGGATGAGGATGTTGTTTTGCTAGAGATAGTCTTTCTGGGTAGGGGGATTATTGGTTCACAGATTTTTTAAGTTGCCTATCTTCCTTCTCAAGTTGTGACTCTGGAAATTCATTATCAATTTTCTCAATAATTATTGGTGAATTATTGGCATTCACTACCCTACCCGATCTAATATTTAGTTGATTACATCCCAGGGTGGAAATTCCATACGAAGGGAGTTTGAGTGTCTCAACCTGTTGAGCTCCTTTATTATTTGGATTGGGGTTGGATTGGATAGGCATTTGTGGCTGAAGAGGAGGGTTATTAGCATAAACACTAGGGGGAAACTGTAATTGTTGCTTCTCTTGGAACTGTTGTGGTGACATAGTCTGAGGAAGTTGATTTTGGTTTATTTGATTAGGGCCACACCAGTTCTGGGACCATGGGGTAGTTGAATTATTCTTTGGGGGCCATGGTTTCCAAGAAGAGGGATATTGGTATTGATAATTTTGTGGCCATTATGGTGAAAAAGGCACGGTTTGAGATCCGAAATTTGGAGTATTGAAATACTGAGAAAAGTCTTGAGGCATACCTTGATTTATGTTATGTGGTCGTGGCTTCCATGGCTTCTTTGGTCCCATAAAGTAGAGCTGATCCTTTTCTTCGTATACTCCCTGAAATATCACCTTTAATCCTAACAAAGAAGGACATTCGCTAGTCTCATGATTCTGCTCACATATAGTGCAAATAGTGTTTAGTGGACATTCATGCTGCAAATGTTTCTTTCTGCACCTAGGAAAAAATACTGCCATGGTTTTTTCTGACTCAATATGCTTCTGTTTTTCTTGTAGAAGGTCCATTTGTGAGGTTAGGGTGTTCAAAATGTCCGTCCTCAAATCCTCCAGTAGGTTCCCAAGTTCTATCTTTGTGACCCCACTGCCAGACGGTTTGGTAATTTGAGTCCCCTGCATCTGTTTGGCTACTCCTCGTGAACATTGGATGCATAATTCACAGATTGTGTCAAAGTCCAACTTTGATATGTCCCCTTTTCCTAACATATTCAATAGTTCCAAGGAATCTTCCCTTAATGGTCGAAGAAAGATTATTTTCAAGATATCCTTGTCTATATCACTGTGCCTTGATCTCTGCAAACTATAATTAAAGCGTTCCAAAAAATACTCCATGTTCTCATCCTCCTTCTGCACTATTTTAAAGATCTCCTCCTTTACATCTCAAGATTTTCAATAATATTTTTACTTGTCAAGGAAGGTGGTTTTCATTTCTTCCCAGGTAGTGATGGTTTTTCCACCTAAGCCCATGAACCATCTCAGGATTGTTCCTTTTAAAGTAGCAGGAAATATTTTTAGTTTCTGAGCATCAGAGATATAATCATACCCACGATAGACAATGTCAAATTCGAATAGAAATGTGTTTGGGTCTTCAGTAGATCGTCTATGAAAATTAGGTAGTGTAGAGAAGGGGATAAACTTCATGGGAGCCTCCTCTGTAATATCCCCAATTGGAAATTCAAGTGATGTGTTAGCCATACTTTTGTACTTACTTTGAGTTTTTGCAGAATTCCCACTAGGCATTTGAGTCTGTTTATCTATACTCCCTTGTCCCTCAATGTGCAAGTGTTCCTCAAGGTTGTCCTAGTGGGAGGATTCCCCAAAGTCTTCTTCTGTTTGAGCAAGGTTTCCTTGACCCAGGGGTGAATTAGATTCCCAAAATATCCCCCTCAGTTTTGCAGCACTTCCTTGATCCCGAGGTGAAACAAATTCTTCTTCTACCCCCAAGGTGTATTCCTCCCCTGTCTTCTTACTTGCCACCTCTTCTTCCTCAAATCCTAACTATGCTATTGAGGAGGTTTTAGGTTGATTTACTGATTGCCCCCCGAATCTTAGCCGAGATCCTCCCCTGCCAACGATTTGAGATGGTGTACTTGATCCGGTCCGAGGTGGCTGGTCTGATTTGGCTTTTGTAATTATTTCCTAGATGAAAGTTTCTCTTCCCTGATCTTTTCCACTTCCTCTCGGAGGTCTTCATCCCATGTGGTTTCTTCCTCTGCCTCGATCGCTCATACAAATGGTGGAAAGGAAAGCATTCAATTATTAGAGGGATCTATTTAATTACTCAGGACCTGAGGCAGGGTATAAATTTCCCTCCTCAAGACGAGAGAGTGGCCCCTAAAACAGAAAGAAGAAAGAAAAAAGGAAAAAAATAAACCCTAAGAACAGAAAAATGAAAACAACTTAAATTCCCAAGACCTGGAGTAGGAAAAGTAATACATTCCCCCCTAGGACGAGGGATTGATCCTATGATCAATATGGATCGAAGTTTTTGCCTTTGGAAGCCTCCCCAACAATGACACCAAAATGTTGGTGTCTGGTATATCATCTAGATTTACCACCTAATGCATTTAATTTGTCAACCCAGGGGTCTGAATGTTTTACAGGCTACCRTTCACTGTATGTGCAGACTKTGCTTCTTTCAATATCAATCATGCAAGTAAACAATCATTGCAGTAAAATAAAGAACAAAAACTAGATTGTTGGTGTTGAAACATAAATAACTGTAACATTCAAATGAAGCAGGAAAACTGTAAATGAAGCAAAACACACAGATCTAACAGATTCCACACAAAACCACAAAAAAACTATATCATAGGTCGACARCATCTGACCAGAAGAGCGGGCCCAACTCCCTGATTGGCGCTGCGRTGAACTAACTGSCACGAAAACTCAGAAACTCARAAGAAACTTGATTTTCATTAAATAAAACGGGATTACATAGGTTGCAGTATTGATACAGGACAACTCTTAGCTAGCTGACTGAYTGCCTAATCCTTCTCTATCTCTTTTCAGTCTGCTATACAATTCCTAGAGCAYAGAGAGTCCCAAGATTAGGGTAACAACTCTTCCTAAAAATACAAAAAGGCTGAATTGATTAACAGAACCTAATGTTGGACCATGGAACAAGTCCTCTTTTGCATCTTCAACCCGCGAACTGTGCTGCATCCTTGACCGCATCATCTTGTCAGACTGTGTTTGCTCTGTTCCTACGAGATTTTAGAGATTAGTGATTCGCTTTGGTAAACCCCCAACCAATCTCTAACGTTTTTGAACTAATACACACAATGACATAATAGAGGTGCATTCTTACCCTTGTAGTTACACATAATATCTCAAGGAATATATAAATGGAGGTAAATAAGGATAGAAAAAGGTGGTAGAAAACAAACAATTTCATGGGCCAACAATGGTACCAAATAATTAATCGTTGTTGCATTTTTAAATGTGTCTTGATGTTGTCAAAAATCTCAGGTAATAATATAATTATCTCAGTAATTGGTCGTGTTGGTTGCTTCTCTCTTGCTACCTCTCTAGGGCTGACCCAGGTTCAAGTCTACTATGGTTTCCCACAAAACCCCTTTAAAACTATCGGCCCCTCTGGTAAACCAGAAGGCAACATAGTACACAAGGTGCACTGTGCAGCCTCACCCGAGATAGTTCTATTGGTGGCTGCAACGCTCAGGCGCTTGCAGCCTGGGAATGAGTGGGGATTTGGGATTAACCTCCATGATCTTCATTTGTTACTTTAATCTTAAGCTTATATTGAATACCCTGTCATTCTTATCCATGCATGTAAAAATAGAAGATCTAACTAGTCATTCACGCATTTATCTAACATCTAATGATTGACGGTAAAGGAAATACACAATATTCAATCACATAACACATGATCTACCATGGTTCACCCCTCCTAGGATACGTCCACAAAGATTTGACTTCTCTGCTCTTTTATTATGGTGTTTCCAAAACTACAGTGCCATGCACATTACAACTCTCCATAAGAACAGGTCGAGATCTATAGTGAGGCAGACTAGATCACACCGGGATCCTTAGCCTGTGATCTAACCCTCAAAATCTACCCTATTCCCTCTCCTCATCTCAACAACTTACAAAACAGATCGGATTTATAGTCATTCCATCCTTGAACCACCTAGTAACAATTACCAACCAACCCGAAAAGAACACTCCATTCCAACCCCGACCTAGACCTCCTAGGTACCTACTTATACATGTTTTTGGCTTACCAACCATTACATTCTCTTACTAAAACCCTAACCCTATCATGGCTAGGTATTCTTGCATGCGTGACTCACATGCTTTCCTCTTCTGCATGCGCATCTATCTTGCACATGATGTTTTTCCTGCATGCGCATCTTCCTTACACGTGTTGTTTTTCCTAAACACTAGGTCTGCGCCCAATAGGCCCCCAACACTAACATCGTGACTCATCCCAAGTAACTTCCTAACTCCAGTGTCTGTCACTGCTTGTGCCAGTGCTTCGTACATATCTGTTATCCGTTGGTACTGCTCCTGAGCCTGGCTGCTTCTTGCTGACATGGATTCGACCACCTGCGCAGTGACTGGTGGTCATAGGATCTCACCCCCCTCCAAGCCTATCTTCTCAAGGTACACTATCGATGCATCGATTTCCATGACCAATTGTTCTTCCTTTTCTTGTAGGGGATCCAACTGATCCTATCGTGCGATATTTTGTGCCTACACCGCTTTTTCCTCTGCCTGAAGGTTCTTCATTTCTGTGGCAGTCTTCATCTTCTTTGATAGTGACATTGTCCTCTGTCACTTCTTGACATCTGCCATTGTTGCATGCAATTTATCTTCCTTTCCTTGCAGCTCTTGTAGGCTCCCATCCTCTTATATTTGTGTCCATAGCTGGCCACTATTTTCCAACAGTTCTGCCACTCTTTGTATGTTATGCGCAATGTTTTATGCAACTATTGTCGCATCTTTATCTCTTTGTTCTTGGACTATTAGGGGAGTTGTAGCTGTTGCACACTCCTCCAGTTCCTTAATATTCTCTTTATATTGCGCAAGGGCCTGTGCTATTTTCCTCATCTTCTCTTCAGAAGATGTTTCTTCCAATTCAACACTGTCAGGGATGGCTTGAAATACTCCACTTATCCGTTTCTCCATCTCCTCCACTTTTTTTTGTGCTAGCTTTCTCTCCTGTCCTTCCTGGCTAAGTACCTCCTTTAGTGAGGTGATGTCTTCCTGCACCAATTGTAAGTTCATCGCATCCAACCTTGCTCTAGATTGAATCTCCTACGTGACGCTCACTTGTAATTTATACATCTCTTTAGTTGGAATCTTGGGCAGCGCCAATTCCAACCTCTCAATGTATTTCAGGGGCCTCTATGTTGTCTCCTCATCAACGAACAACATTTCGAGTGTTATGATGAAATTAACACTTCCCTATGTCGTGATGTGCATTGTCTCTGCAATAGGTTCTTCTTCTCTAGTGGGCACTGGTTTGTCCTTCTGTTTCTGCTTCACCCTGATCCTCAACTACTCCAACATAGTTTTTACCTCCTATACTTGCTCCAAAATTGAAGCTCGATGACTCTATGCGTTTTCCCATACCTCTGACAGTCTATCTTCCATTTTTGTTGCTATTAGCTCCATATCATATGTTGTCAATGATGTTTCCATGGGATTCCTGTGGGCCTTGGCCTTCTTTCTGGAACCATTGGGTTGCTCCCCTGTTCTCTTCCTTTGGGACTCTAGTGGTTCAGATGCTTCTGGTATATGTGTATCCCTACTGGTATCCTTCCCTTCTCCTTCTTCCATTGAGACTTCTTGTGTCTCCGTCTGCTTTTCCTCTGGGCACATTTGTTATGTTGTTTCTCTTGTTGTCTGCCCTTTGTGCGGTGGTCCCTGTGTAGAGCCACGTTGGGATGACTTATTCATTTTGGTTTTCTTTGTGATGGGAGTGATGTCCCATTCTTGGCCTTGTGTCGTATTCTTCCTAGTGCTTGCTCCATTTGTGCCTACCTGCTACGCAGGGGTTGTCCTGTCCTACATTCTTGTTCGTGCTCCCGGTACCATCATTGGGATTGTTGGCACTCTCCACTCCTCAGTCCACTCTTGGACCTCCATGTGGATGTCTTGCGTCGTCACACGATACTTCAGCTGCAACTACTCCTTGGATGGATCCTTCTTTTCCTGCAGTCACTTGTTGTGGCGTGATGCTTGAAAATTTGTTATCGGTCCAAACTCCTAGACAGTTTCTGTGGAGATCCTCCATGTATCCGCCAAGATGTTTTGGACCTCTGTTAAGTATTGAGTGAACATGTCATTGTTTACCCTCTTTACCTTGGGATCTGGTGTGATTTGCAGTGACGTGTAGCACAATGTGCCACATTTTCTTTTCCTTGGCAGGAACATAGTGTACGTGGGTTCCCGCCACCCCATAAGTGCAATGAGGATGAGTAACCATGAGTAGTGGAACTCAGAGCCCCAATATTGTGCGTCCTTGTAGTATTCAAGGAACAAGTTTAGTAGATAAGGGGCCCAACTCATCGACCTCCCCTTTGCGCACTGCGCCACAGCTGCTACTACTCCTACGAGCACTTCTTATTTTCATCACTTGCATATTAATTTACAACCGAGCAATATTGTTGCAAATTTTGTCACAATATCATTGATGTCGTTGATCCTGATACCTCTGTGACCCCTTTCTATGCCATACTTTTCTTTGATCTCATCTGAGATGGATTTCTCCTTAGTCTTGTCTTCTAGGTATTACTTCAGCTTCTCCCCATCTGTGGGTAGCCCTATAATCTCTGTGATGAGGTCGACATTGATCGACACTGGCCTATCCATCCACAAGATGCCTCCATGCACCCTTGCTAATAACTATTTGACACATTTGTTTATGTGTTTCCCGTGCCCAAAGTGCGATATGTCTAATAAGTTCATGATTTTGGTGTTGTACAGTCCCAGGATCCACTGTGCAGGCTCTAACAGTGGTGTGCATGATGAGCCTTATCCTATGCTCTCTAGGTAGCTTCATGGTTCCAAATCTGGGAACTTTATGGTGTTAGAGACATCATGGTCGGAGTATTTTAGGTTTTCGACTCCTCCTACCATGTTATCTTCGGTCTTCACTCCCTTGGTAATTTTGGGCATGACTATGGCCAATTTTTCCTGTACGCATTGTACACCTTGCGCACTACTCTATACTCTCGCCTTCTTTTTCCCTTGTGGGGACGATACCCCACCCTCTGGTACGACCTCTTGCTCCATCTCGCACTCTGGTTCTGGCTCTAGACCCTGCTGCATGAAACCCGTGGTTGTTTCTTCTTGTTGCGACCATTTTCCCATGGACGCGTCGGATTTCGTCTGTTCAACATCCTCTTCCGACTGCTCGGCCTCCTGTGCGGGTTCCTGCTACTCTTCTGACTACTCGGCCTCCTATGCAGGTTGTTTCTCCTCTTCCACATGCAATGTGGTCTGCTCATACTCTAGGGTGTGGATTTTCTCCACATCCACCACTATTGGCATCCTGTTTGTTTCGGTTTGTGGCACCCGAGTGCTACTCTGTGTGTTTCATCCAGTTCTACTCGACGCTCTAACCCTCGGTGATGACATGGTGAGAAAATACGAACTATAGACTTCCAAATCGACAGATGGTAGCGCAAATTCACACTCTAACGCTCTTCCACTCGACTTTGCATTCTTCTCCTTAGCAAATAACACAATGAGTTGCTTCCCCCCTTTTTCTGACTTTATAGCGAGACAGAGAAGTAAAATCTGTACTGCACTGTCAATTGTCACTTTTGCACTTTTTGCGATGTTTCCTGCACGTTGTACCTTTCTACCTGTTACCTGTTCTTCTGCACATAGTGTTTTCAACCCCTGGTTTTCTTGTAGCGCACTGTTTTGTGCTCTCTGTTCTATTCTATCAAAGACCCTCCATGGGCATCAATTTGTTTTTGTTTTTATACTCTTTTTACTGTTTATGGATTTTCTTATTTTTCTTCTTTTTATTTGTTTTTCTCATTTTCTTTCCCTTCTACTATAATACACTATATACATCCCTTCTTACTGTGTGGTAACTTTCTAAGTGCTAGGAAGTCGATTGTCCCTATATAGTTTCAATCGACTCCCATTGATCATTCCTCTGAGTTTTGTACCTCCTAAATATTTCAACTGTATAACTCCCCCCTCTGTGACAGTCTTCACTTCATATGGTCCCAAATAATGCATTCTAAATTTTTCTGGATGCTGAAGAAATTTACTGTCATACACCAAGACTAGGTCTCCCTCCTTGAAACTCGTCCTTTTAATATGGCTGCCATACCAAGCTTTGTCCCTTGATTTATGTACTTATTGGTGAAATCCTACTAGAATCCTATCTTCTTCCATCTCCATCAACTGACTTAGCCTTTCTTGTACTGCGCCTCATTCTGTCATGTTGGTGATTGCTGCTACACGTAGACTAGGTACCAAACATTCTAATGGCACCACTACATCTTGTCCATATATCAACCTGAATGGTGTCTATCATGTTAACTTTTTGCATGTAGTCCTGCATGCCCATAATACTGCTGGTATCTGCAAGTCCCAATCATCCCTGTTGATATTGCATATTTTTGTTAATGCATTCTCTAGGATCTTATTAAAGGCTTCCATTGTTCCATTTGCTTGAGGGTGATATGGTGTAGTCTTTTGGTGATAGAMTTGAAACTCCTCGGTCATAGCCTTGATAGTACTATTGATGAAGTGTGTGCCTTGGTCACTCATCAAAATCCTTAGGCATCCAAATCTAGTGATCACTTGCTCAAATAGGAAGTGTGTTTTTGTCTATGCGCTACAATCTTTTAYTGGTGTTGCTTCTRCCCATATCGTTAAGTAATCTTTCACAGTAATGATATACCTTGCTCCTGACCTCTTTGCTTGTGGATTAATTGGTCCCACAAATTTTATTGCCCATTTTTCGAATACTTGCAAGGTTACTTGTGGTCTTAGAGACATCTCATCCTGTCTATTAGGTTTTACAACCCTTTGACATACATGACATATCTGGTAGTATTCCTTTACATCTCTGTGAATGGTCGACCACCATAGTCCTACGTGTAATAACTTGTGCACGATAGATTTTCCTGCATAATTTCCTCCAGATATTCCCTCATGAGCCTCTGCTAAAATCCTAGGCCTTCTGTGTTCTAGTACACATCTTATCAAGATGTTGTCTACGCCCATATTGTATAAGTGTCCTGCAATCAATTGATAGTCTGCCGCTCTAAATACTAGATTTTTCTTCTGCGCAGTGTTGAATCCTTGTGGTGTAGTCGATGTACTCAAGTACTGAATGATGTCAGCAAAATATTCATCAGCTACTTGGACTGAAAATAGTTGTGCGTTAGGGAAGTTGTCCTCCAAATTTGTAGGTTCCTCTCCATTGGTGATCCTCAACAGGTGATTGGGTCCTGCATTCAACCTCCCAGTCAAATTCACTTCAAAGTCAAATTCCTGAAACAATAGTAACCATTTACAGATCCTCCCCCCCAACACTGGCTTATTGACTAGGTATTTGAGGGCAGAATGATCTGTGAACATTTTAAAATGTTTCCCAAGTAGATAGTGTCTGAAATTAATCAGTGCATATACCATTTCTAGGCCTTCTCTTTCTGTAGTATTTTAGTTCCGATCTGAATCGGATAGTTTTATGCTTGCAAATGTTATAAGATGGTCTAACTCTCCCGCCCCTGGCTATGCCATAATAGCTCCCAGTGTTATGGATGATGCATATACATGCACATGAAATGTCTTTTCCCAATCTAGGAATACTAGTATTGGTGTTGTTACCATCTTCTCTTTTAGAGTGTCCAACCCTCACTGATAATCCTCATTTCACTTAAATTTACTATCTTTCTTCAACAATTTCTCCATCGACGTAGTGATTTGCGCATACCATTTTATGAATTTCCTGTAGTAGCATGTGTTTCCCAATGTTGCGTTCAATCGATGTGCTGATTTTGGTGGTGGTAAATTGACAATCACTGCAATATTGGCAGGATCTACTAGCAATCCTTTTTTGCACACTATATGGCCCAATAATATTCCAAATCGTGTCCCCAAAATGCACTTTTTGATATTCAATGAGATCTGACAGTGCCTGCATATTTCCAACATTAGCCTGAACACCTCTACATGATATTTCAACAGACTGTAGATTGTCCAATCATCCATATATACTTCTAAAAACTGATGGATGAATTCTTTGAATGCAACTATGACTACTAATGAGAATATTACTGGTACATTCTTCAGTCCAAAAGGAATGACTATGTACTAGTAGGATCCCCATTCAGTGGAAAAAGTGGTCTTGTACCTGTCTTCTGGAGCTATCTTGATCTGATGGTATCTTGAGAATCCATCTGTGAATGAGTATGCTTCCTGGCCTCCTATATTCTCTTATGCCTCATCTATGAAAGGGGTGGGAAAAAGGTCATGTAGGTAAGCAGCATTCATCTTCCTCAGATCGACACATATCCTTATGCCTCCTTGCTTCTTCTCCTGAACTACCAGAGGGCTTACCCATTCAGATTCCTCCACTGGTTCTATGATACTAGTTTCTAACATTTTGTCAATTTCTGCTTTTACTTTATGCTTAGATATTGGGTTCAATCTATATGGTCATTATCTGACTGATCTAGCCTCAGGTTTGAGAGGTATATTTATCTCTCCTATTTCTCCTTCTATGCCTTTCATCTTTGTAAAGGTTGTTGGGAATAGGTCATTGTACTCGCACAACAAATTTGTTATTCTTTCTACCGTCTATTCATCCTAGTAATCTCCAATACTGGTCATTTTGGGATTATCATTTGTCCCAATATTTACTTTCTTCACCTTTATTGGTGAAACAAATACTTCTGATTTGAGAGATGGACCTTCCACCTCTCTTTCTCCTTAAATTTCTGTAATTTGAATGTTGCGTGGGTCATCTTCATCTGGTGCTTCTTCCTCCACATGGTAGCATGACAGTAGTTCTTTCACTGTTTGTCTATTTTGTTGTTGGTACTCTGTTCTAAGTTCAATCTCTGGTTCTTGAATGAATATTACCCCTCTAATTTGTTTGAGTGATGAATCCATGATGGGGTTCTCATGTTCAAATGAGAAAGTGACTATAAAATTATGTTGTAATGTTGTCCATTATGCAGTGCCTCTACATAATTCCTGGTCTACATACCAGTTTGCTGGAATTCCTTCCAATGTGTGAATGAAATGATAAGGCCATTCTTCTGGTGGTGTCATTTTCCATAGTATTCTACATTTCTCCAAGTGTTCCGCTGGTGTCCCCTGTCCATCATATCTTTTCATTTTGTTGCTTCCATGTTCGGCACCAAATCTAATGTGAAATAATCGCTTACATTGGTACCAATCCTTGACTGTCCCTTTGTGCGCACCCCACCATCTTGCAGGTGTTTCTTTGAGTGTTATGTCTAGAGCTAAGAGCCTATGATTTTCTAACACTTCATCTTCGTATCTTGTTAGGAATTCTTCTAAGTCATGCACCCCATGAAAACTGGGAGGTTCTCTTATCTATGTACCTACCCCTCTTACTACGCGATCTATTCTTGCGCACCTTCTTGTGGATACTTCATGTAATCTCT
>WSFP011479577.1:0-16397 GCA_009831015.1 Picea engelmannii
AATAATAGGGAAAGAGCTTTGGGGATGAACATTGAGTTCAGACTTGAGGGACAAAGGGATGCAAACTCAATATGAAGTAACTTTGCTCTCAAAGTTGAATTCTTTCTCCTCTTTTCCATAGCTCGGAATTGTTCTTTTATAGCCTTCAGAATGCAACTAAAGGGCCAAGTCAAAACGTTCCCAATATGTGGAAGGCCAAGGATTAGAGATATTCTATCATGACATGGAAACCTGACCTCATTTTGTATTTTTTGGCATAAATCCTGATGTATGTGGGTTGTAGTTGAGCAGACAACCTATACGCATCTTGTATAGTTGATAGGGAGCGTATATGTGGAAAAATGTATATTTTTGTCTCTACATTCATCAAAAGGGATGAGAAGTCTGGATAGGGAAATGGAAAACGACCCTATGTGCAAGATAGAAATGGTGAGGCAAATATTGTTATAACAGATGCCCCCTAATGTGTGAGATCAGAGGAGTATCTGTGATGGCCGAAATACATTATAAATAACCCAGAAGTGGAGTGGTTGAGAACCAGCTAGATGAACTCAATTTCTCATTACATTATGTATTGACTTTGCATACATGGCTACCAAGAATATAATGCAGATCCATGTGGAAAATATACCAAATAAGTGTTCATGGCCATGAATAGAAAAATACAAATGCGGTTAGATGTCAAAATATGTCATAGTCATGAACAAGGCCCAGTGAAACCAATCTCAAAATCATTCTAAAGATATATGTATACCATGGAGTAAAAACTGATCTCCCGTGATTACTGAAGTCAAATAGGTGTTGGTCCAATGAAAGGGAAGCAACAAATCAAGAAAGTTGTGGCCACATAGTGATGTCTTCAAGTCTTCTACACAATCCGCCAAGGTGCAAATCTACATCATGTGAACAAAGGAATTGAGGTTAAACATGATGAGACATTATTTGATTATTGGTCATTGAGGTATAGCATTAACAAACATGAGACAACCTACGAATAATGAAAGTAGGTATCAAGGCACCAAGTACATTCCTACAAGTGTGAATAAAGGAGTCGGTGTCGAACACTTGAGAAATCCATTGATTAGGAGACATTGATGTATTCTCATCTGTCAATGGCGAGAGAGATAGCCACTAATGTCTGTAAGCCTCAAGGAACTCACAAAACTCTAGGTCCCATATCCAGAATAAATGAGCTGAAGTCAATGGAAAGAGCCCCACTGAAAGGAGAGAATTAAGGAATCTCTAATCAGTCAACACGAGAGACCATATAAGCAAGAGAGTTTTCTTGTCGGTATTGCAACTATTGTGTTGTCTAATTTTTGAATTGAATGAAATCCACCAGTGCCATGGATTTATTTTCATTCATATGAATGTGATCAATATACATTGAATGCATCCCAAAAATATCTATGTACATGTCCCTTACCAATTGATCAATCATATCGAATTCTTTTTCCCTTGCTCCTTACTGAAGAAGACTATTCAAGAATGGATTTTGCATCTCTAAGGAAGGAAATAGTTGTTAACATTATTTCTTTCTTGCGTAACAGAATTTTGATCCACGCATTTGCTCCATCATGCTCCCCTTTCTCATGCCCAATATCAAAATAGTTCCAAATATATGGTACCTTGTTTTTTTTGTGCAACATACAAAACCATTGAAATACACAAGAATTTTTGAATTGGTCCACACAACCATCTGACCAAATACAATGTTGATCTATCTAGATGTTCTTCTCATTCATGGGATTGTAAAACAATCGAAATAAATGATGTACATAAGTTAATTCATGGCATGGATAATCACTTATGTAGAAGTGATACTCATTCAATAGAGCTTTGTTTTCTTTATTGCTATATGGCCCATCCTTTTATGTAATATGATCCATTACGTTGACCTTATCTTAGTGATAATATTGTCTTTCAATATCATGTTGTGGTTGAAGGGTGTATTTTGTTGATATTATGGTAGTTGGGGAGGTATTAACCTCCACATGTAACCCTGATGAGGATAGAATATTCCAGGAAACAAGAAGAAACCCTAAAGCATTGGATATAACCCTTGAAGACAAGTCGGCTAAAGAAAATAATTTAATATTGAGTCTTTAGCCTCCAGAAAGAGAAGTTGGCCTAGACAGCTAAGAAAGAGCACTATAAATATAAGATGACGGGGCTCATTTGTATACACACAGATCGCAACAACAAAAATTTAGTAAGTACGGAAGTTTGGAGAGTAGTTGCAGTTGCAGCTACTGCAACTAGTATTTTCAGTTTTAGGCTTGGACTTTCTCTTGGTTATGGTTTGGAATTTTTCTTGGCATGCTAGCTCTAGAGAGTGGTAAGCTACCTTTGTTGGCTTTTGGATCTAAGGTTTTCTTTCAAAATTATTCTCTTTGTCAAGGTTAAGGTGCTCGGGGTTGGCTTGAACTATGGGTTTGTGGCAATATTGTTATATTGTCTATGGTTAAATGAGAACACCTATTATTTTCTAGCAAGTTGTGGGCCCACCCTATTTTTAGATAGTTTAACTGTTGGAAGATAGATTGGGAGGATTTTTCTCAGTTACATTTGTAGTTGCAGTGAAGGTTTTTGTTGCAGCAACGAAACCCTAACCCTCTTGTTAAGAAACCTTAAGTGAAGAGATTAACCTAATTTCTGGATAACGTAGTGCGACCTAACCTAGTGCACCACTTGGTACTCTCAGCAAGCTAAGACGAAAAATTTGAATTATTGGTCAAAGTCAAAGGTTGACCCGATAAAAGTCAAAATTTTGACCAAGTCAAATTCAAAGGTTGACCAAGTCAAAATGGTCATGATTTACTCTATGAAGTTAGAAAATAAGTTAGAAGGGGCTTCTAACTTCAGAGAATGGAAGACAAGGATTGACCTCATTCTTTCCAAGAATAAAGCATTGGATATAGTGAAAGGAAAGATCATGGAACCACGGTTTGAAGAAGGAAAAGAGAAGTAAACTCATAACGTTGAAGTTATGGAGAAGTTAAAGGACAATGACATCAATTCCATGAGTGTCATAGTGAACACTATAAAATACCACTTGATACCGTACATCTCTCATATTGACTCATCTAAGAAGATGTATGATGCCCTAACTAACCTCTTCTCAGTCAGAAACATTGCACAAGTAATGAGTCTAAAGAATGAGCTCCGTGACATGAAAATGAATGATGATGACATCATAACACCATACTATGTAAGAATCTCTTAGTTAAATTATAATTTATTGAATAAATCATTTCAGAAAAGGAACTGGTAAATATAGTACTCAATGGCCTTCCCAAGACATGGGATGCATTTTCCGCAAGCATGAACACAAGAAAGGAATATCCCACATTTGAATAACTTTGGACTTGTTGTGCATAAGAAGAATCAAGGGTTAACACAAAAGAGAAATCCAAAAGTAAATATCAAGACTTCACAACAAAGTTCAATAATTTCAGGAATAAGAAGAAGTTTGGCCTGAAGAAGAAACCAAATCAAGAAAAGGATATGTCAAAAACACAATTCTTCAACTGTTGAAAATACGGTCACTATAAAAACCATTGTCCTGAGTTAAAGAAAAGGAAGGAAACAAACAAAGCATCATTTGTTGAAGAAAAGGAACCCTCAAAGAAGACCAAGTAGGATAAAACAAACCTCTTCAAAGTCAAGGTAATAATATTCTTCAAAGTTCTTGTGCATACCATGTTCACATAGTTTTTGTACATATCATGTATATCTATTTCTTAGAAGATAAGATGTTCAAGTGAAACAACACCTATGAAAGAACAACAAGATAAGGATTGCTATCATGATGACTATAAGTAAAGCAGTAAACATGAAAAGATGAAGTACGTTGAAAATATTTGATAAAAATTCCTCTGGAAGCTATTATATAACTAACAACTACCAGATAAGACGAAATCAGAATCAAAATTGAAGAGAACTAGAAGGAGTCAAAATAGAAAGAAGTCAACAATCAAGAGGAAATTAGAAAAAGACTTGTGATACCTAGCAGAAGGAAATAAAGATGCATATGAAAGCATGGACTCTCTTAGATGGAGGAAGATGATTACAAAATTCCAATAGAAGAGAATGCATTCATGATTGAAGCAAGGATTAAGAGGGAGCTAATCCTAAATGATATGATACATTGAGGATTATGAAGTACATATCCATGTTCCAATTCAAATTAGTAGCCATGATAACCAACACGTGTTCAATTTGACTCTACAAAAAGTCTTATTCCAAAAGAGGCCTTAAAGTATCCTTGGTTGTCCATATACATCCATGATTCTATGATGAAAGGAGGAATTTGGAATCTTCGGGGAATATAGAAGAAACCATGGAACCAAGAGCTCAAGAGAGACATGAGGAAGAATATGAAGATTCAAATAAAGAAAGAAAATAAAGAACAACCAGTTATTATACTGAGAATCACAAGACTACCATCTTGGTTTGAACCCACTAAGAAACAATCGAGCAGAAGAAATGGAACTCATGATAAAGAAAAATGCATAGAAAATATGAAAAATACTTATGAATGGAAGAATTACAAGATTCATAGGTTCTTCCAAAAGGAGGGAGAAGACTATTGTTATGAGGGAAAAACTCTCTATGGAAAAGGGTAAACCACAACAGACGGGTATGACTACAGAAATCAAATCAATTCCAACATATGTTATATAAACTAATGTGAAAGATAAGAAAGAGGGCTACCTCGATCCAACATTTGATGATGTTCCACCATTGAGCACTTCGACCCAAAGCTTTATACCTGCAATAAGTTCTTAACAAATGAGCAGGGAAAGCATATAGTGATGATATAATGGGATTAACACATTAGATAGCATAATCCATCAATAAAAAATACAAACATTCCCATGGATAATAATCATACATTTGCAATATACCAATAGGACAAGAAATGAGTATTTTTATTAGTAATTGATCAACAAAAGTGACAACATTACAGACTTTTGTGTCACCACGGTTCGAAACCAAGAAACCAAGTTCCTTCCAACTAGGCCTCCACCACTTCAATCCTCCACTAAAAGAAATCTCATATGAGAGATTCAATGAGGTTCTCTCAACAATAGGGAAAGAGCTTGGGGGATGAACACAGAGTTCAAAATTGAGGGACAAAGGGATGCAGACTCAATACGACGTAATTTATCTAGAGTAACTTTTATCTCAAAGTTGATTTCTTTCTCCTCTTTTCCATATCTCAGAATTGTTCTTTTATAGCCTTCAGAATGCAACTGAAAGGCCGAGTCGGAACGTTCATAATATGTGGAAGGCCAAGGATCAGAGATATTCTATCGTGACATGGAAACCTAACCTCATTTTGTACTTTCTGGCATAAATCCTGATGTACATGGGTTGTAGTTTAGCAGATAACCTATATGCATCTTGCATAGTTGATAGGGAGTGTATATGTGGAAAAATGTATAATTTTGTCTCTATATTCATCGAAAGGGATGACAAGTCTGCATAGGGAAATGGAAAATGACCCTATGTGCAAGATATAAATGGTGAGGCAAATCTTGCTATAAAATATGCACCCTAATGTGTGAGATAAGAGGAGTATCTGCGATGGATGAAATACATTATAAATAACTCAGAAGTGGAGTTGTCGAGAATCAATTGGATGAAGTCAATTTCTCATTACATTATGTATTGACTTTTCATACATGGATGCCAAGAATACAATGCAGATCCATGTGGAAAATATACCAAATAATTTTTCACGGCCATGAATAGGCAAATACGAATGCGATTGCATGCAAAAAGATGTCATAGTCATGAACAAGGCCCAGTGAAACCAGTCACAAAATCATTCTAAAGATACTTGTATACCATGGAGTACAAACTGATCTCCCATGATCACGAAAGTCAAATAGGTATTGGTCCAATGAAAGGGAAGCAACAACTCAAGAAAGTTGCGGCCACATAGTGATGTATTCAAGTCTTCTACACAATCCTCCAAGGTGAAAATCTACATCATGTGAAAAAATATTTGAGGTTGAACATGATGAGACATTGTTTGATTACCGTTCATTGAGGTATACTGTTAACAAATGTGAGACAACCTACCGATAATGAAAGTAGGTATCAAGGCACCGAGTACATTTCTACAAGTGTGAATAAAGGAGTCAGTGTCGAACACTTGAGAAATCCATTGATTAGGATACATTGATGTATTCCCATCTATCAATGGTGAGAGAGACAGTCACTAATGACTGCAAGCCTCAAGGCACTCACAAAACTCTAGGTCCCATATCCAGAATAAATGAGCTGAAGTCGATGGAAAGAGACCCACTGAAAGGAGAGCATTAAGGAATATTTAATCAGTCATCACGAGGAACAAAGAAGGAGCTTCATGATTTGGTGGAGATCGGATGAATACCATGTTCACAAACCAACAACCCTGTGCATCTTTTTCGTGTGCCAAATGCAAGTGGTACACAAAAAAGACCCTCTAAATAGTATCCAATGATGAAGACTGGTGACAAAGGAGAGGAAACCACCAATAATGCTAATGGAAACCAAGACACTGCATGAATCCGAAAGTGTGAATAGATGTCTTGCCATAGAACATAAGGGAAACCACCCAATCAATGAATAATGATGAAATGTTGATTCATGGGTTCAAGGTGACCTACCAATGATGAAAGTATGGCCACGGTTCCTAATAAGACCATAGTATCATGTGATTATGAGACAAACTAAGGGTATGGCCGACACACAAATTCAATATTTTTGAGGAGTGGCCGACGTAGGTTGATAGACTTCCTTTCAACAAGAGAATGAGACATATGGTAGACTCCAACAACATAGACTCAATGATATGACAATTGGATGCAGGAGGAATCAATAACATTTTCTATAGGGACTGGAAGAGTAACTAGTTGGTAGAGAAAAATCTGTACAGAGATCAGATTCCTAAGGCCATGCTAAACCCAAAATTATGATGACATAAGGATTCAATAATTTTGTGCTATGTTCAAAGGAGACACGATTGATGCCAATTATAATATAGTACTCCCTTCCCGCCTGTCTTTTTTTTTTTCATAACAAATGAATCCTATGATACAGAGGATGGAATGAGTGTCGTAAGTACACAAAACTGGTTCCAGAAGTGGAACGTGCCTATGCTCAATGCAGGGGAATGCATGCGAGAGATGGACACTCAGGGTGATGTTCCCTCTAGGGTATAGGGTGTCAAATTGTGAAGGATATAAACAAGGCTTTTCTTGGTTGAGGATGCAAAAACTGCTTAGTCAATGGTTTATAATGCAATGTGAGAAGTGGCTAAAGACTCAATACTGCAAGCGAGGGCATGAGATGCAGTCACAAATTTATGCCAAAAAATGTCCTTTTTTATGTCTTTTAGTCTACTTGGTGTGAAAAAGGGGTAAACTTGTGCCAAATAGATGTATTTTCAAATCCAATTTACGAGTGTAAAAAATACAAGTTCACTTGGCAATCTTTTCTATTTTTGATAATGAGTCAGAAAAGAGCTTAACTAAGACTCATGACCTTTCAAATCCAATTTTAACGAGTGTGAAAGGGAAAAATCGCTCGACAATATTTTCAGTTTTTTAGACGAGTCAGAAAAGAGATTAACTAAGACTCGTTTGTGGGAGTCCTAATCAACATGTAAAGGGGGAGGCCAAGGCTCCCATCTCGGTCTTCTACGGAAATTCAGTATCTCATGGATAGTTAACAAAAGATTGGGAAAACCAAAATCTCTCCAAGTTGAGGATGAGAAGGTTCTAACGGAGGATATGGTCTCCGTGATAGTTCGAATAATATATCTTAATGGAAAAGACATCAACGGGTGGATGGGATGCTTGAACAGGTCATCCCAATCGTAGGGAACCTTGTTAGGACTTGGAGAGAGAACATTCAGGGGAAGAATAAATATCTCTCATTCAAAAGGAGTGGGATTAGAAATGTTGATGATGTGATTGAAGGCCATATCACCCTCTTCAATGAGAGTAGGATTGACCATAGATTGCACTGGTGTGGCCACTTCTTCAATTACAGGTTGAAGAGGATGCATAGTAACGGGGGCAAGAGTTGTTTCACCTTCAAAAAAGGAGGTGAGATCAAGAGGGGATCGCGGTGGTGGGACCAATGAGGAGATCAAGGGAGGAGTGGTGTGAGGAGAAACTAGGGATGCCTCAGAATTTGAAGGGCTCTTGGGTGAGCCCCATGCTTCTGGTATCTCGACCATAACTGAACATAAACGAATAAGGTGATTTCCTTCACAAGTCCTGCAAAGAAATTTAGGCTTACGTCTGAGACATCTAGGCTTCTCGATGTGGCTAGAAGGGGAAAGAGAGTCATCTCCTGTATGATGAATAGAGGCTGGAGACATGACTCGACTGTGATTTGGGGTAAAAAGGATGGTGCCCCCAACATAATTAGCAGAGGTTGGGTGCAAGTTGTCGACATAATTTGTAGAAAATCTTGACCCATATCCGACATGACTGGTAGAGGTTGGGGATGGAGCATCAATGTGACTAACAGTGACTGGGATAGCTATATATTACAATAGTTGATTCCATGTTCTAAGGATAGATTGATTCTTAAACATTGCAAGCCAGGAAGGATGTTGGTGTACTCCCTGTCCCTTCCCAGAAGGGTGAAAGCTTAGGCTAAAATGGTCTGAAGAACTTTAGATGGGGATCTTCACTAAGGTCTGTGAAGAGACCGAGGTAGGATAAGAACTATTCGAGTGAGGATATATGTTTCCCCTTTTCGAAGGGGTCCCATAAAGAGGGTAACCCAAACTGTAAAATTGATTTTCTCCATATGGAATACTCGGAGGCATCTGAGGGCCTGTCACGGGAAAAATGTTCGAAGGAATTGACATGGCAGGCGACAGATGCGTGGGTGGTGCATAATAAGTGGTAAAGGAACCCATATGGGCACTGGATCCTAGAATATCATAGCTACCATGGGATTCAAAAGGAGGAAGGTTCCAACCTCCCATGGGGACACAAATCATATCAAACGAAGAAGTAGGTATCAGAGCCATGATGCCCCTGGGTCCCATGCTAGGATTCATATATGTGTACCAGAGAGAGGGTTGCATGGGTGAATTCATATCAACAGAAAAATTACCAGTGACCTAAGGCACAGACTGAGTGTTGTAATTCTTCATACTATTGTAAAGAGCGGAAGGATCCATCCCCATGAAATGAGTAGGCATCATGGGGTAGGTAGTAGAAAATGAGGGAGTGAAATAAAATCCACTATCCATGATGGTGAAAACCAATAAACACTTCTAAGGCCAACTAGTAATCAAAGAGCATACCAAAAAATTCAAACGACCAATATGCATGTAAACGGGCTTAAGTGGCTAAGGGGCCTCCCTCACTAAAGAAGGTATGTCTTGTCCAAGAGGGAACTAAGACTCCCTGTTAAATTTTGAAGGTAACATAATTAGTTATAGAGGCCCTCATCAGCTTAACAACCAGTCGGTCATATCCCCCTAGAGAGGTAATCCTCCATAAAGGTTGTGTGTTTTTCGACCTCTATCTGACCCAAGATACAAGTAGAATAACCCCTGCAAGTAACCTATGAGATACCTAAGTCAAGCAACTAATAAACCACTATATAACTGATTCACAGGCGAGTAGTCGTAAGTTTGGATCACCGTATGGGAATGGTAGAAAATCTTGAAACCTTGAAAGCACTGCCTCTCACAGAGGTATGGGCACTAGCAAGATCCCCAAATACGAATAAATCCACAGAAATATATTTGATGCTCGATGAGTATCTAGGATTTATCCCTTCAACTAACTTCGTGCAACCTCATGATTAACTTCGATGTGAGCGGAGCCTCTTGATATTACCAATTATATAATGGAATTCTCACCTCCCTATCTTAGACACATGTGTTGATTTAATTTCCTTGGAGAAGTTTACTCACAAAATCCTATCCCAAGGCACTAAATCCTAGACTAGTTTGTGCACCCTAAAAATAAAATCGTGTCTAATCAATTTTAGTTTAAAGAGTAAATTTTATTGTTCATGCTTACTCAAAAGGGTATGGAAGAAAAACTCATGATGTTATGACTCTACAAGAAGATAAATATGAATATAATGCAAAGTCTATCTTTATCTTTTCAATGAATGGTATGCTAATAAAAATAGTGCAATTTTCAATTTCAACTCTGCAATTCAGAAATAAAATGCAATCTTTTTCTAAATGTACTAAACTAATGATAAAGGTTCAAAGACAAAAATGTTAACCAATGAAAAATTCCTATATTTTTGTATTTTCAATATATTAAAGAGAAAATCCATGGACTGAGAAGCAACATTATATAAATAATTCTACTGTGTATAAATGAAATAACTCAAGCAAAATACCAAGAAGCCAATCCAATGACCCATGATTCAAGGAAAAACAAGGATGAAAAATAATGAGAAAGATGACACCCATAAATTTAACTCCCAATAGGCTTCCTGCCAACCCAGAGAAGCTCAATAGGAACTACAGAGACCTAAGAAGACTCAGCACACATCAAATGTCACCCAATAGTGACTAAACCAAGCAAACAAGCAAAGGGAAGTGGTATACGCGATTGTTCAGGAGAAGACAACATATATAGACATCTTGCAGTGAGACAACAAGCGGGTATATGTGACTATCAGGGAAAAAAGAGCATATAGGATTCAAAACAAGGCCAGACAAAGGCAAGAAGGCTGGAAACTCAGACCCAGAGTGAATAGAATACATCGAGTAGTGATACGACAAGAAACACAAAGGAAAAAGAGAAATGTAAGAAGAAAAATTACTTCAACCCTTAGAAGGAATATCTTCCCCAGTGGAGTCGCCAATTCTGTTATGAGGGAAAAACTCTCTATGTCTAAGGGTAAACCACAACAGACATGTATGACTGCAAAAATCAACTCAATTCCAACATATGCTATATAAACTAATGTGCAAGCTAAGAAAGAGGCCTACCTCGATCCAACGTTTGATGATGTCCCACCATTGAGCACTTTGACCCAAAGATTTATACCTACAATAAGTTCTTAACAAATGAGGAAAGAAAGCATATAGTGATGATATAATGGTATTAACACATTAGATAGCATAATCCATCAATAAACGTTACAAACATGCCCATGGATAATAATCATGCATTTGCAATATACCAATAGGAAGGGAAAGGAGTATTTCTATTAGTAATTAATCAACATAAGTGAGAACATTACAGACTTCTGTGTTGGCACGGTTTGAAACCAAAAACCAAGTTCCTTCCAACTGGGCCTCATCCACTTCAATCCTCCACCAAAGGCAAGCTCATAGGAGAGAGTCAATGAGGTTCTCTCAACAATAGGGAAAGAGCTTGGGGGCTAAACACTGAGTTTAGACTTGAGGGACAAAGGGATGCAGACTCAATATGAAGTAATTTCTCTAGAGTAACTTTTCTCTCAAAGTTGAATGCTTTCTCCTCTTTTCCATAACTCGGAATTGTGGTTTTATAGCCTTCAAAATGAAATTGAAGGGCCGAGTCAGAACATTTCCAGTATGTGGAAGGCCAAGGATCAGATATCTTTTGTTGTTACATGGAAACTCAACCTCATTTTTTATTTTTTGGCACAAAGCCCGATGTACGTGGGTTGTAGTTGAGCAGATAGCATATATGCATCTTGCAAAGCTCATAGGGAGCATATATGTGGAAAAATGTATATTATTGGCTCTGGATTCATCAAAAGGGGTGACAAGTCTGCATAGGGAAATGGAAAAAGGCCCTCTATGCAAAATAGCAATGGTGAGGCAAATCTTGGTATAACAACTATGACAACAACTTCTTCCAGATATACTTCTTGTAGTATCCATGGATTTGAATTTACATGTAAAAGACTGTTCTTCCTAATAAATAAAGTGAGAAATAAGTTCATACCAGAAATAGACCCATGTATGCAGTATAAGAAGACCTTCTATGGATTCAAATAACTTGATGTAGAGTATCTCATATACAACAAAAGCGTGGAGAAAAATTTCTATGACATAGATAGTGTATTAGAATAATTACTTAGAAGTCTGGGATGATGGATTGTTAATCCATGGAAAAATCTCATGATAACAGAAAAAGTGCTACTGGGATATGTTGTAGTTTGATAATTTCCATGGCGTCATGATCTAGTAGGAAGTAGAAGTGTTGAAATCGACCATGATTTATTGTAATGATCATAGCTATATGAATCCTTCATAGAAAACCATTGTTCCATGACAGACCGAAGTACATTGAAATCAAGAATTATATTCTTCGTAATGAATTCCATAAAAGAGAAGTGGTTCTCCAATTTATCTCCATAGATGAGTATATAGAAGGTATTTGGGTAAAGCCTCTATCCAAGATGAAACATTTGTGTACTTAAGAAACAAGTTGGGTATCATTGAGATGACTTCCTTATTGAAAAAGGAAGAGATTACTCCCAGGATGGGAGGGAGCACTGAATTGTTATTGATTTATGGAAAGTCATTTTTTAGTTCGAAAAATGGTCCAGGATGATCAGTTCCTTTCCAATTCATAAAGTGGTTTGATATTTTTTACGGACATGAATTTTCAAGTTCGGAAAATGGTCCAGATCGGAAAAGCCTTTTTGTAATGAAAATGGTTCGATAGATTGTTGATGTACCATAGAAAATGATTCCCCTTGTGGCCACTTTGGGGGAATGGTCTAGGTTATTCATTCCTCTTGGCATTCACTCTGAGTAGTGGTCAAGTAGAATGGTCTACCTCGCCAGACAGTCATTCTTTCGAAGTTCACAATTGTGAGAAGTTTCAAAGAATGGTCTATTTTGGAGGTTGGTGTAGGAGAGTCATTTACTCAGGAAATGGTCCAAACAATCATTCCCTAGGGTAGACTCATTCTCTCCAGGTTGCACTATTATTAGTGTCAAAAGAATGGCCCATTAAGGTGAATGGTTCAGGTTCAACAATCAGGGACAGGCATTCCCTAGGGCATACTCGTTCTCTTCAGGTCTCACTATGGTTAGTGTCGGAGGAATGGCCCAATTAGGTGAATGGTCCAGGCACAAAAATTAGGGACAAATATTCTTCTATGCTTGAGAAGAATAGTCCAGATATCCCATGGATAATGTTTTACTTTCTGAGGGAAGATTCTCTTCCAGATATCATAGATGTGAGTGAAATAATGGCCCAAATGGCTCAGTTTATATCATGATACTTTTTTATGTAGGTTGATATCAAATGATATGATTTATGTGGATATTGTATGTCTCTGGAAAGTATATGTATGCTACTTTGGTGGATATGTTCCATTGGTTGTGACTATGCATCACTAATTAAGTAGCCATGTGCTACTTGGTGTGGTTTTGTACCACTGGATAGTAATTGTGTACTACTATGGATCAACACAGTTGTGTTCTATTGAATGGTATTGTTCTGATTACCATGAAGACTATGAGTAGTGTTGGAAATGATTATCATCTATATGGATAGTTATTGTGTTGGTGGACATAAATTATTTAGGCAGAAAATGGTCTAGGACATTTATTATTCTATGACGTATGTCTGGATTAGAATAATTATTCTTGTAGTGCATGGTGTGGCTTCCAACATCTATTGGAATAGTTATTCTTCTAGGACATATGTCTAGATTAGAAGAATGGTTTGTATATCACTATGTGGAGTGAGTGACATATCCAACATCATGCCTCATTACTCATATGGAGTATGTATTAACAAGATGATGTAGTTGATGTTTTCAGATGATACTGATAGTGATAATGGTGCTCGTGATTTAATCATGAGATACTCTGAGTGGATATGATGATGCTACCAGTTGAATGGTATGTTTGTGCTCAAGACCATTGGCTTCAATACCTCCCTAGCTAGGAGGGAGTGTTGATATTATGGTAGTTGTGGGGGTTATTAACCTCCACGTGTAACCCTGACAATGATAGAATATTTTTAGAAGCAAGAAGAAATCCTAAAGCATTGGATATAACCTTAGAAGATAATTCGGCTAAAGAAACTAATTTAATATTGAGTCTTTAGCCTCCAGAAAAATAATTCGGCCCAAAAACCTAAGAAAGAGTAGTATAAATACAGAATGACAAAGCTCATTTGTACACACACAACTCACAATTGCGTAAATTTAGTAAGTGAACAAGTTTGGAGAGTAGTTGTCGCTGCAACTAATTCGACTAATATTTTAGGTTTTAGGCTTGGACTTTCTCTTGGTTATGGTTTGGAATTTCCTCTTGGTACACTAGATCTGGAGAGTGGTACACTACCTTTACTGGATTTTGTATCTAGGGTTTGCTTCCAGAATTATTCTCTCTGTCAAGCTTAAGGTGCTTGAGGGTGGATTCGACCTATGGTTGCGTGACAATATTGTTATATTGTATATGGTTAAATGAGAAAACCTATTATTTTCTAACATATTTCTTAGAAAAATCAACCACTGATAAAATAGTAACAATGGGAAGTGTATCTCTCCATATTATAAAATTGTCCTCCTTCCATCGAGCCACGTGGACATGCTCAACATATTGTTGGACCTTTAGAATTCCTTGATCAATTCATGTACTCACACCTAGGAAGTCACCAATTGTATATTTTTTCTTTCACGCCCTTTGTCTATATCATACGTGACATATGTAAATCTTTGCAAGTCAATCACCTTCCTTCCGAATTCATAATTATCGCTCACATGAATGCAGTTTCTCAGTAATTCCATTCCGTTGCACCTAGGGAATCTCCCATCTAAGAATTTTTTAGATATAATGTACAACCATCTAGCCTTATACACAAGATTCTATGAATAAAGTTTCTAGATGATGTCAGTGGAAATATAGTTGAGCATTTCTGCAAAAGGGTGTATGTGTGTGTCACAATAATAATCATACCCAATCTGGTATCAACAACAACATGTTTTATGCACTGTGTTTATTCGAAATATGTTAATGAGAGCATAAGGGTATGTTTTCCCTCTAATAAATGTGTCAACAAATATTTAGTACCCCATTCATTACCTCTTATGGAAACCACTATGTATATGTGCCTTGAAAAAAATGGAGTGACAATACATGAATATACTAAATGAGCAAACGGTACAACATTCATGTTATTTATTCAAAATTAATAGAATATTCACCAAACCTAATTGTGCGAGATCTAAGATGCGATCATAATTTTTTTAAATATTTGATTATTTTGCTTCCAAGTGGGATAATTCCATAGTTATATGTTAACCAATGGAGAGTGATACATAATAACATCTATCACCCTAGTCCATGGATTCAAAAACATCACATTGATTACTACTACATGGACCATATAAGAAAGAGAGTTTTATTGTCGGTATTTCAACTATTGTGTTGTCTAATGTTTGAATTGAATGAAATCCACAAGTTCCTTGGATTTTTTTTCATTCATATGAACGTGATTGATCTACATCGACTGTATCCCAAAAATATTCATGTACATTTCCTTTACCAGGTGATCGATCATCTCGACTTATTTTTCCCTCTTTCATTAATGAAGAACAACATTCAAGAACGGATTTGGCATATCTAAGGAAGGAAATAGTTGTGAAAATTATTTCTTGCTTGAGTAACACAATTTTGATCCACGCAGTTTCTCCATAATGCTCCCCTTTCTCATGCCCAATATCAAAATAGTTCCAAATATGTGGTACCTTTTTTTTTTGGTGCAACATACAAAACCATTGAAATACACAAGAATTTTTGAATTCAGTCGCACAACCATCTCACCAAATCCAATGTTGATCCATCTATATGTTCTTCTAATTCAAGGGATTATAGAACAACTGAAATAAATGATGTGCATAAGTTAATTCATGGCACCGATCATCACTTATGTATAAGTGATCCTCATTCAATAGAGATTTGTTTTCTATATTTCTATATGGCCCATCCTTGTATGTAATATGATCCAATATGTTTACCTTTTCTTAGTGATAATATTGAATTTCATTCTCATGTTGTGGTTGAAGGGTGTATTTCTCAGCAAAATCAATCACTGATAAAATAGTACCAATGGGAAATGGATCCCTCCATATTCTAAAATTATCCTCCTTCCATTGAGCCACATGGACACACTCAACATATTCTTGGACCTTTTAGAAATCCTTGATCAAGTCATGTACTCACACCTAGGACGTCACCAATTGTGTATATTTTCTTCCATGACCTTTGTCAATATCATACGTGGCATATGCAAATCTTTGCAAGTCAACCACCTTCCTTCCAAATTCATAATTATCACTCACATGGAATCTAATAAATTTTTAGATAGAATGTACAAGCCTCTATCCTTATACATAATATTCTATGAATAAAGTCTCTAGATGATGTCAGTCAAAATATAGCTGAG
>WSFP011479578.1:0-16397 GCA_009831015.1 Picea engelmannii
TTTTTATCCTCTATTTTGGATAGGCGTAATTGTTGATTTAACATTGTTGTTCAAATTTAAACAATTTATGTTTATTTAAAAATATTGAAAAGATATCTTTGCACGAATGGGAAGAATTATATTTAGATTGAATTTTTTATTTGAGTAGACTTGTATGTGTTGAGTTGTTAACTAATTAGAAATCTAATTTCATACATGTCTTGATCCTTATTATGGTCATACTATGCGAACTATTTCCTTAATATGACAAATATATTTTATCTTTAATGCAATTATGGTGATTTGAATCCAAGTATATGCATATTGAGATATGATAATTATTTATTAGATTTAATTGTATATGCATATCTGCTTGAATAGTTGCAGGCCATGTGAATTATTTCTATGACTTGTTAGCTCATCTTTACCTTCAGTTCAATTCCGGTCCATTCTTTTTTATCTTTCTCTTGATTGGGAGTAGGATCATTCCTTTTATCTATTGAGATAGATTAGATTTCCTTTTGTTGTGATATCATATTGCTGATTTCATTTAATTTAATTCATTTTTAAAAATCTTTTATGTGGCCTGGATCACCCCACATTTCATCTAATCCAAAGGATTGTCTCTTATAAGCATGTTGCAAGTAGGTAATTTTTTCCATTCTTCCTGTGGATGATAACAAGTAATATCATAAATTAGCATGCAGAGGATAGGTTTAGTGTAATTTTACGTTAGATTAGTTTAGATTAGATTAACACATAATTTATATTAATTTTAGAAAAGGGTAACTAGACCCATTAAACCAGTCACAATCACCACACCAAATGGATAACTGTCTAATTGGGAAGATGAGTAGGTGATTTTCTTAATGTTGATCATGATCAATTTTATCCAACAAAATTTTTGGTAGTAGAAGGAGGGCTACCAAATGGATAATTGTCTAATTGGGAATATGAGTAGGTGATTTTCTTAATGCTGATCATGATCAATTTTATCCAATAAAATTTTTGATAGTAGAAGGAGGGCTACTGACGAGTTGTCCCTTTGGAGCTGTTTGTTTTAACTACTTATATGTTTCAATGGTTCCTTCTAAAATTTCTATTTTAAGTTGCATCTTTGGATGAAAATATTGAAAAACTCCATTAAAAATAGTAAATCACTTGTAAAAGATAATTTTTAATAATAAGGGTAATGCTTCTACATTTGATTATATTCTTCAATTTATTAAAAATTACAATAACTATGATATTGATGAAAGTGTGATCTACAAGATCTTCACTCTTACTCTCAAGTCAAAACATGGTGTCAATCAATACCAGTTGCCTCTATAGATAATTGGGATCAATTTACAAGAATGTTCCTTCACGCTTTTCAAAAGTATGACTATGATATGGTATGCTTAGAACTTGAGAATCTACGCAGATTTGAAGGTGAATCTTTTGAATACTTTCTTGCTAGATTTAATTAAATTGTTTACAATTTCAATATCAAGATTTACCTTCTGAAATTGAATCAATGGGATTGTTTCACCATATTTTTTCTCTTCCTTATATTTTGAATAACTATAATGTACATTTGCTTCTATTGACAATTATTTTGAATCAACTAGTGACATCGTTGTACCTTTTCAGACAAACAATTTAGAGAATGTTAACGAACAACTTCAAAAAAGTTATAATATATCCCATGAAATTAATGATGCTTTTAAAACTGTTCTATATCATTATAAAACTTTTGTTTGTAATGAAGAAGATGAACCTGAATTTGTTTCTCGAATTGAAATCATAAGCGAAGATAATGAAAGTCATCATATTAAAGATGTTTCAAATGTGTTTTCTAATATCACTATTTATGATGTTCAACCATGCAACTAAGAACACCTAGACACTCATTCTTGGGAATGTACACTAATATATTATTACAAGATAAAGGAACTATCCTTAATCAAACAAATTATGAATCTTTTACTAATAATGATCTAATAATAAGTTATTGAATGATAATGCTTTCATTAGTTTTGACAATTTTTGTGTATCTGTATCTAGTTATGCCTATGGTTCTAAGTTATCATTTATAATGGAAGAGAACCCTAATAATAATTATGAAGTAATTTATGACAATGACTTGAAGTTTGAGAATATTGAGACATTTCACTAGTTGGTGATGGTTATGTCAAGTTGTTATGTTCTTAATTTCCAAAGTCAATATATATTTCAAAATGAAGGGTGTCTTTTTACTGATAATGCTACATTAAATTTTCGTTTTCAATCTTCTAATCATCATGATGATTTCAATTTTCAAAAATAAGAATCTAATGCTACATTAAATTTTCATTTTCAATCTTCTAATCATCATGATGATTTCAATTTTCAAAAATAAGAATCTAATCCAATTTATGATTCTAAAGTTATTCGAATTCCAATGTTTTGTCATGATATTGAACTTTTTAYAGAAGTAAATGCTATCTCTATTATTGATTATATTATCTTACCCAAAACTTATGAAAATGAAATTCCTGTAAATAAATACTTAGTATCTTTTAACATTCATGTAAATAACAMTGTAAATTCTTGTTACAATACTAACAGTTTTATATAGACTCCAACACTATYAAGAACATCATTTGAGTYTGGTTTGGTAYTCTCTTCTTCTTTGAAATTTCTCCAATCTTTTATAGATTTACATMTTCATTTTCATGATCTAATCGAAATATGGTTGGAGAGTTCATTTCAAGTGACGTTTCATGTAAATAAATTTATTTTCATGTATCTATTAGAAATACATGTACATGATAGGTTTAAGTTTTCTTTTGTTTGTTTAGTATTGAATCAATTATACTAGTTTTGGTTGTACATATCCTAGTTTTGGTTCTACATATGATTGCGGGACTAAAACAACTCAAATGGTCACCGGAAATTTCATTTTACTTAGTTTTTGTTGGTTGTACATATCCTAGTTTTGGTTCTACATATGATTGCAGGACTAAAACAACTCAAATGGTTACACCGAAAAATTCATTTTACTTAGTTTTTGTTGTCCTTTTAGAATGAGAATTAGGATTGGGATTAGTTTAGTTTAGTTTAGTTTTGTCCTTTTAGAATGAGAATTAGGATTGGGATTAGTTTAGTTTAGTTTTCTTTTTCTAGGATTAGTCTAGTTATTGAATAAATAAGTAATATTCGATGACTTCATCATAGATTCTTAATCTTTAAATTGGATTTTAAATTGGTTTTGGATTAAAAGTAATTTACTTTATTACTTTTCTTTTGAATAAGGCTATTGTGAAAATTCACAATTTCAAGTTAAGATTGAGATATCACCCAGGTAATTACTCATCATTATTTTCTTTCTATATTTATTAAGCTATTAAGCTTATTTGTAAAACATTGTAACGACCCTATCGTCATGTCAACACAATGACAAAACAACAATAATTTTTTTTGTGTACGAATTACACACCACATTTGAAAGAGATATTATTGACACCTCATCCAAATATCATCAAGGCTCCATAGCATTCTAATAAATCTCATGTAACTTAAATTATAAGGCGTAAGATAAATAATTTCTAATTAAAACATAAGGACACAATAGAGGGCGCAAGTAAAACAATTTTATTTTATTTCCAGGTGCATGGGCAACATCTATTTTACTTCAGAAGTGCGCTCAACCCAACAAGGAAATAAAAATGAATCTACAATTATTCCATGGTGTGCGTGTCATCCCATCACCTGATAGCATAGTCAACGTCACTCGCGGGGCAAGAGTGAAACCATCAAATTCATTGTCAACAAGTTATCTACTTGACAAATTACACAGTCTTAAACACATACTCATCAATCAACATTTAATTCTAGATGCAAAAAATTTTACAAGCATTAATCCAAGGGGGCATTCAACGTTACGCCCAATAGGACTAGAAGACTTACTCCACAAGGAAGGAGAATCCACAAGAGATAGAGTATAGTAGTGAACTAATTACATAGTCGTTCCACATCAAGTTAACACTCAAGAATATAACAGTTCTAAATCAAGCACACATCCAAGTCATGCTAAGGTATCAAGTACAACCACCTTATCAATAATCAAACAATAATTAATCACTACACAAGGTTAAAATAAGTTTGATTCAAACCAACAACATTGCTATTAGGGGTGCAAGGAATATAGTTATTAAACCATCCACTTGGACAAATTAAAGGCGTTAGAAAAGAGGATGATAAACAGAAGGGAAACCTACATAACGCGAGTTGTCCTTTGGCTAAACCACAACTCCTTACACCAATTTGTCATTGTGCACAAAATTCCTAATGTAAACCCAACATACATATTTAGAACACAGTGCATGCAACGGTTCTATCTATTTGATGAGTCACTCTTCGACACCCAAGGGTCATTGTGCAAGAGGAGCTACTCATTAATCGTGGCACACCTGCTTTAACTATACACTAACCATTAAGGTACATGTAAACAACCGTCAACAACTTGGGTCATGCATTTATTTTATAAAGAAAAGGACCAACTAAGGATTGATGAAGGTGGAATGTCCCAAGACCACATAGCAATTAAAAAAGATAAAATAACACATCTCCACTAAAATAAGTTTGAGCACATTAAAAAAAACCATATAATCAACCTAGCTACACTTATCATGGATCAAGTAACTAATGATGACTTATTAACCATCCACATAGTCTTAAGGTGCATCGGGACAATTGCTCACCATATTATGGAAGAAGAGCATAAAGCATTAAAAGACTCAACTATTTCATTAAATAATACAAAGCGATATAGACTCAACTAAAATGAAAACTAAAGTGAAAACCCATTAAAAGCGATATATCAAAATTCTCCCCAATCATAAATTAGCTAATACAACTTCTTACTCTTAAATTGGAATCCACCCATGAAAAGATAAGGGGAAACATAGAGGTCACATCCCAATACGGCTGGGCGAAGCATGTAGGACTGTGCTAAGAGAGGAGAAGTGGATCACACTGAGTCTTCCCAGAAATCGTAGGGAGACACCTATAATTTTGTTGGGAAGGTAATGTATGAGTTGCAGAGTGAAAATACCCAAAATTCGCTAGCAAAGTGCTCGAATTCGCTGAAGGAGCATGCATGTTCCACGCAAGGGCTAAGGCTACATTTTTCTAAGGTAAGAAGAGCTGGTAAAGTCATGAGGTGTAGAGAGAAGGGAAAATTTTCCCCACACTCCAAATTTTGTGAGAGGAAATTGCTACAAGAAGAACAAAGGTTTAGACAGAGAAAATAGTTCCCCAAAATTCCAAATCATGAAAGGAAATCGCTACAAGAAAGGAGAAGGTTTAGACAGAGGAAAGAGTTTCCCCAAAATCCCAAATCGTGAGAGGAAATCGCTACAGAAAAAATGAAGGTTTAGACAAAGGAAAGATTTTCCACAAACTCCCATATCGTGAGAGGAAATCGCTACAGTAAAAGTGAAGGTTTAGACAGATGAAAGAGTTCCCCAAACTCCCAATTCGTGAGAGGAAATTGCTACAGGAAAATTTCCCAAGGGATGGTGTCTTCTCATGGGGTAAAATGCATAAAAGTCACGAGGACAATGCAGGAACCACTTGCCTAAAAATGGCACCCTCCCTTGCAAGGAAAAAATAAGTTCATCAGAAGAAAACCCAACCCAATTGTTCCCTGTCACGATTTTAAAAATCTCTCTAACCATCCCAACACAGTTAAAAGTAAGTAAAAAGGATAAAAATAAAATCATGGTTCATTTGAAAGGGAAAGATTAATCTGAGGTTAAATCAATGTAAAAATAGGGTGTAACATAAGTCTAAAGTAAAATGAGTAAAAGAAGAAGGAATGCACATAGAAAAATTTTACCAAGGTGCGAACAAAATATAACCAATCCATCAAGATTAATCCCAGCTAACCACATCAGGTGATATTCACAACCATAACATATATTAAATGAATTCAACAAAACATGAATATATATACAAATTCTAACTAAAGTACAACTGCAAATTTAAAGGCGTACTGTAACCATAAGCGAAGGATCTGAAGGGGTTGTCCTGTGCTTGTGCTTCGTCCTGCTCCTAGCTTGTTAACCGCTGGGACCTCACTAGTACCTCCTAGAAAATGTTAGGGGTACTCTTTTTCCCTCTTATCCCCTGAGATGCAAAGGGGACACACACATATGCCAGAGAAAGATAGCTCCTAACTCGCCTCACAAGGTCAATCTACCACTGCATTTTTCAAGATAGGCATCCCAACTCTCACAAGTAAAGTTAGCAAAAAAAATATCAGCAGCGTAACCTTATGCCTACCTGTCGTGATCCATACTCCTCCTCTGCCATCCTTTTTATAGAGATTTATTAATGATTAGTGTCCCAAACCCTCTTTATATTATTTTTATTAAATTTAATTAGGATAAACCTCCACCATACACATGTCACTCGATCCCTTAGTTGCACTAGAAAATCAATTTATTAATTAATTAAATTTTCCTATTTCCCTCACCCACCTAAAAGCATTCCTAAAAACTCTCCCTGGTGTCCCTTTATTCCCTTAGATTTCTTAAATGACTAACACCTTTCTTAAAACCAAATTGAGTTCACAATTAGAAGGTTCTAAAGACTAGATTCTCTACTATGTTAGACATTCCCCCTTTCCATAATTTTCCCGTTCTCTTCTTAATTCAGATTTAGCAAGTTTAGATATAAACAACAATTTACCCTTTTAATAATTTAATCCTTCATTAAAATTTTAGTTTAATTATTAATGTTTGAATTTTCTTTACCCCCCCTTCTTGTTATATGTCCATTTATTGTCTTTTTGTTCACATGTTCTACTTAGACCTAGGTTTTAAATTCACTAGGATTGGTGACAACTTTTAACAAAAAATTAGTTATTAAACTTTACTCATACCATCATTCATGTTAAGGTCGATGAGGTCCTAAGGAGGCATATTTTTATAGGTACTAGGTTTATTAACTTACCAGAGTTAAAAATCACAACGTTCCCTTCGAGACGCACTGTGTGCTCCAAGGGTGCCACTCGCTTGCATTCTTGTTTTATTTGCACTATGTGACCTTCAAGATGTACTGCGTGCTCCAAGGGTGCCACTCGTCTTTTGACTGATTTTGGTAGTCGTCAAACCCCTGGAGTCAATAATCCATTAGGTGACCTTCTGGGAGACTAAAGGACTCTAAGGAATAAGGACCCTACCTTATTGCGTGCCCCTTAGAATCATCATGAGCGACTGTCACAGTCTGCCCACACGACATCATGGATCTCTTGAACTAGGTAATCGTTAACCTATAGTTCGAGCCATGGTGGGAGTGCTAGTAGGTTGTGGGAGGGCTGCTACCACACTTCTCCCTCAATATCTCTAGTTTTTATGTGTGACCCCTTTATGCCTAATGTGAGTCTGGTTAGAAGGCTATCGTTAGCCTGCATCCATTAACGAAATGTGTCAGCGATAACAATCAACATCATAATATCTAGTCATATGTCACATATGTAATATCAAAACATTCAAACCATAACCATTCACTCCCTGACTCGATCTGGAGTCCAAGGAGATCCATCGATTCCATTGGTATCCTCAAAGGTCCAAAGTCCTACACATTCAAGAAAACTAGTCAATAGCATCTGTCGATATAGATATCATAAAATAACATATCATCAAATACACAAACATCATCATGCTCCATAATTGAATCAGTTACTCATATAATGAACTGGATCACTTGCACAAAAGTGTCTGGAAGAATAAGTCACATCGGGTGTTTGCAAGAGATGATGTTACATAGATTGACCTTGTGAGGCGAGCTGGGAGCTAGCTTTCTCTGGCATATGTGTGTGGCCCCTCTATGGCTTGGGTGGATAATGGGGAAGAAGAGTACCCCTAGTGTTGGTTGGGAGGTACTGGTGAGGTCTCAGCGGTTAGCAAGATAGAAGTGGGACAGAGCGCAAGCGCGAGACAACCCCTTCAAATCCTTCGCATATGGTTACGGTACACCTTTAAATTTGTAGTTGTACATGAGTTATAATTTATATATATATATTCATTTGGTGTTGAGTTCATTGAATATATGTTATGGTTGGGAAGATTTCCTGATGTGGTTAGTTGGGATTAATCTTGATAGATTGGTTATATTTTCTCTGCACCTTAGTAAAAAATTTCTCTGTGCATTCCTTTTTATTTTACTCGTTTTACTTCAGACTTATGTTACGCCCTCTGTTTACATCGATTTAACCTCAGATTAATCATGCCCATACAAATGAACCTTGATGTGATTCTTATCCTTTGTATTTACTTTTAATTGTTTTGGGATGGTTAGAGTGATTTTTAAAATTGTGACAAGTTGGGTTGGCTTTTCTTCTGACGAGCTTAGTTTTTCCTTGCAAGAGAGAGTGCCATTTTTAGGCGAGTGGTTCCTGTGTTGTCCTCCTAAATTTTATGATTTTTCCCCCATGAGAAGGAACCATCCCTTTGGTGTTTTTCCTATGGCAATTTTCTCTCATGAATTTGGAGTTTGGGGAGCTCTTTCCTCTATCTAAACCTTTGGTTTTCTTGTAGCGATTTCCTCTCACAATTTGGGAGTTTGGGGAAAATCTTTCCTGTGTCTAAACCTTCATTTTTCCTGTAGAAATTTCCTCTCACGATTTGGGAGTTTGGGGAAACTCTTTCCTCTTTATAAACCTTTGCCTTTCCTGTAGCGATTTCCTCTCACAATTTGGGAGTTTGAGGAACTATTTTCTCTATCTAAACCTTGGTTCTTCTTGTATCGATTTCCTGTCATGAAATTTGGAGTTTGGGGAAAATTTTTCTCTTTTGTCTATACCTCACGAATTTACCACCTATTATTACCTTAGAAAAATGCAGCCTTAGCCTTTGCGTGGTACATGCATGCTCCCTCAGCGAATTCGGGCACTTTTCCAATGAATTTTGGGTATTTTCACTCTGTAACTCATACTTTACCTGCCCAACGAAATTTTGGGCGTCTCCCTAGGATTTGAGGGAAGACTCGGTGTGCTCTACTTCTCCTCCCTCGACAAAGTCCCACATGCTTTTCCAAGCCATATTGGGATGCCACCTCTGCATTTTCCCTTATCTTTGTGTCGGTGGATTTCAGTTTAAGAGTAAGAAGGTGTATTAGCTAATTTATGATTGGTGAGAATTTTGATATATCACTTTTAATGGGTTTAAATTTATCGTTTTAGTTATCGTTTCAGTTGAGTCTATATCACTTTATATTCTTTAATGAAATAGTTGATTCTTTTAATGCTTTATGCTCTTCTTTCATAATATGGTGACAAATTGTCTCGATGTGCCTTAAGAGTATTTGGATGGTTAATAAGTAATCATTAGTTACTTTCTCCATCATAAGTGTAGCTAGGTTGATTATATGGTTTTTTTTAGTGTGCTCAAACTTCTTTTAGTGGAGAGGTGTTCTTTTAAATCTTTTAATTGTTATGTGGTCTTGGGACATTCCACCTTCATCACTCCTTAGTTGATCCTTTGCTTTATAAAATAAATGCATGACCCAAGTTGTTGACGGTTGTTTACCTGTACCTTAATCGTTAACGTATAGTTAAATCATATGCGCCATGATTAATGGGTAGCACCTCTTGCACAATGAGCCTTGGGTGTCGAAGAGTGACCCGTGAAATAGCTAGAACCGTTGCGTGCACTGTGTTCTAAATATGTATCTTGGGTTCATATTAGAACTTTTTCACACAACAACAACTTGGTGTAAGGAGTTGTGGTTTATCCACAGGACCGCTCGCGTTATGCAAGTTTCCCTTTTGTTTGTCAACCTCTTTTCTAATGCCTTTATTTTTTCTAGGTGGGTGGTTTAATAACTAGATTCCTTGCAACCCTAATAGCAATGTTGTTGGATTTAATAAAACTTATTTTAACCTTGCACAATGATTAATTATTGTTTGATGATTGATAAGGTGGTTTTTCTTGAGACCTTATCATGATGTGGATATGTGCTTGATTTAGAACTGTTATGTTCTTGCGCCTTAACTTAATGTGGACCGACTATGTAATTAGTTCACTACTACACTCTATCTCTTGTGGATTCTCCTTCCTTGTGGAGTAAATCTTCTAGTCCTAGTGTGCGTAACATTGAATGTTCCCTTGGATTAATGCTTGTAAAATGTGTGGCGTCCATAATTAAATGTTGATTGATGAGTATGTGTTTAAGACTGTGTAAGTTGTCAAGTAGATAGCTTGTTGCACCATGAATTTGATGGTTTCACTCTTGCGCCACGAGTGACGTTGACTATGCTATATGGTGATGGGATCACGCATGCACCATGGAATAATTGTAGATTCATGTTGATTTCCTTGTTGGGTTAAGCACACATCTGGAGTAATGTAGATGTTTCCTATGCACCTGGAAATAAAATAAAATTGTTTTACTTGCGCCCTTTATTGTCTCCTTATGTTTGAATTAGAAATTCTTTATCTTACGCCTTGGAATTTAAGTTACATGTGGATTATTAAATTCTACAACACCTTGATGATCTTTGGATGAGGTTTCAATAATATCGCTTTTAATTGTGGTGTCTAGTTCCTACGCAAAAAAAATACTTTTTTTTTGTCGTTGTTTTGACGTAACGATAGGGTCGTTACATATGGTATCAGAGCAGGTTCAACCCTGCAACTCTGGATAGCCACACCTTCCACTGAATTATACACTTAAATTAATCACTTAGCCCTAATTAAAACTTTATCGTTTCCATGAGTTACTCATGGTTAGAAGACGTCGTGAAGGTTCATGACGTGGTGCCAGGAGAGGAGGCGTGACGCTTCCAGTAGAACCTGTGCCAGAGGGGTCCAATCCCCAAGGATAAGAACAAGTTTTGAGGATGAGTGGATTATCGCATGAGATGTGTTGGGTCTGAAAGGGTCCTTATAGGGAAATTTCAGAGGCCTTGACTAACCATTTGTACTAAGATAAGGTAAGGGCGCCTGTACCCCTAAGGGTCCACAATGTGCCCCCGCCAGTACTGGTAGCTTTCATATAAAAATCAAGAGGGTTAAGTTCTCGAGTCCAAGGGTGCTACTGACAGCTCATTCATTGAGGCATGGCTTGAGAGCTAGGGAATGTGCTTTGCGCTTCGCAATTTCGATCTCCAGCATGAAGGTCCACATGGAGGTGTTCAGCGAAAGGGGATTGCTCTTCTAAGGTGGAAGACACTCCTACATCAACTAAACATGGACGTCAAAGTTGTGTTATGGGAACGGTTCAATGAATAGTTCCGGGAGAAGTAATTGTGAGAGGAACTCATTGAGCGCCAACTCGATGAGTTTAGTTCCTTACGACAAGGGGTCATATGATGCTAGATTACGAGATCATATTTATGAAGATACTCTAGTATGCCCCACATATGAACATTCAAAAGCTATAGGTTAGCAAGTTCGTGTGTGGCCTTAACTCCAGCTTCATGAGAAGGAGAGGTTCTAAATGCCTCGATGTTTCACAATGCAGTCCAATAGGCCTCTTAGCTAAAGAAGAATTTATTGTGGGAGTCAGGGCAAGACTCCTACAAGACTGTATGGATTGTTGACATCTGGTGCATAGTAGTATCAGACACCAACCAGACAAGACTTTATGGTATCAAGATACATCTCTATAACCATTATTTACGACACCACGATGATGACTTTCATAGAAGAGAATTCCCTACAGGGGACAACTGCTTCAACAACAGTATCGATTGGGCATGTTCAGCGAAGAAAACCAGGGTTTTAGGATGGAAGGCCAACAAATACTAATTTAGAGACCCAAAGTACTAGACCGAAGACCGTATGTTGGACATGTGGAGAGCCATATTACCAGTGTGGTTTTCCAGTTGAGAGGGCCGGAGTTGTCGATTCAACAAGACATGCTATCGTTGTGAAGATGGGCAAGGCCCATAGTATTCATGACCATGGTGAATAACCACCAGATCGAGCACCAGTCCACTATTCTCGAGGCGTCAAGTACCATCACCAATCAAAGTTTTAGTATTTTTTAGATCCCAGTGCTATAGAGAGATATATTCCTAGTACCATGTTGAAGGGATTCAGGTAAAGGAATTCTACAGGATGAGATTAAATTCGTCGAAATGGCTTCGGGTACCAACCAAATAGTTGGAGGAAGGGGTATGAATTGTCGCTTTAACCTAGATAATAGTGTAATGAAGTTCGACCTAAACGTCGCGATCCTAAGATCTTATGATGACGTGAATAGTATCAACTAGTGGGTAATCACATGATGTGATGCTCAATGGTAACATGACGCGGTCGATATGGACCGACGTTTAGGGAAAGAGAAGTGTGATTGTATGAAGGAACCAAGGAGTATCCCTAAGGATCATTCTTCCCTACAACTACAGAAGAGCATGCACAATGATGCAAGTTATATGCATTCTTGGCACTGAATGACTAGGGCATGACAGAAGGATTAGATAACCTTCCAGTAGTACGGTAGTTAGCATACATGTTTCTAGATGAGTTTCCACGGTTTCCGCCCAAAATAAGACTGGAATTTACCATCGAATTGAAGATTGGAACCGAATCGATAGTAAGAACTCCTTGTTTTATGTTGACACTTGAGTTACAGGAGTTGACCATGCAACTGAAGAGTTTTTGCACCTGGGAATTTTACATCCAAATCTGTCCCCGTGGGATGCACCTGTTATTTCCTACGTAATAAGGAGGGGTCATGGAGACTCTGCATTTACTACTGTCCATTGAACAAGGCAATGATCAGGAACCAATATCTGTTGGAAAGAATAGATGAATAATTGATGAAATGAAAGGTGTGACGTTGTATTTGAAGATTGATTGGAGAACCGATTATCACTAGTTGCAATTTGGGGGGAAAATATTCATTAGCCTCTTTCAAGACGTGGTTCAGACACTATGAGTTTACATTTTTTTTTTTAAAACACCATGGTATATTCATGAGTTGATGAATGGGGTGTTCCTTGAATACTTGGATAAGTTGTTCAAATGTTCATTTACGATATTTGATATATTCTCAGATGATCGATGAACATGACAAACGTTTGTGCCTAGTAATACAGTGTCTACTAGAGAACAAATTATTAGGGAAACTGTTGAAATTCTCTTTTTATCAATCAAAGAATCATTATAGAGGGCATGTTACATCTAACGAAGGTGTCAATGTGGATCCAGTGAAGGTAGAGGGTATTATGGAATGGGATGCATCGAGGAATGTCCTAGAAGTTCATAGCTTCATGGGTTTAGCGATATATTATTGACGGTTCATCGAGGATTTTTCGAATATAGAAAATTCGATTACGGAATTGTTGAAGAAGAAAAGTAAGTTTGTGTGGACTGAGAAATGCATGGAAGCATTTTGAAGGCTTAGGGAGCTATTGATGACCACGCCTTACTAAAAGTCCCTGACATGGACGCGGACTTTGTGGTATGCACTGACACATCCAAGGAAGGCTTAGAATGAGTCTGAGGAAAGATGGTCTAGTGAATGCTTACATCTCAAGGAGGTCATGGAAGAATGAGGAGAACTACGTGATGCACGATTTGGAGTTTTTAGTGACATTGTATTCCCTGAGAGGGTGGAGACACTACCTGATTGCATGAAAATTTGAACTAAAAATGGACCACTGTGGTTTACAACACCTTTTTATGCAAAATGACTTGAACACGCACAAGGGCGTTGGTCAGAACTGATTATCGATTATGATTTGATTTTTCCTACTTAAAAGGAACAGTGAACAGAGTGGCAGGCATGTTGAGTCAGAGACCATGAATATTTTTAGTGATTCTTGTTCAAACAAATCTATGTGAAAATATTATAACTACAACACGATGCTAACTAGTATAAAGAAGGTAAGGAATTGTTCGGGAAAGACACCATGTTGGTACCAAAATTGAAGGATATATTGTGCACAATGATGGATCTTTGAGATATAATAACTAGATTTACTTACATCCCAATGATGAATTGATAATTTTTTATCTTACGCAAAGCTCATAGAGTAGTATACATGGCTCATCCAGGAGTCATGAATATGAGGACCAACCTTAAGCCATTATTATATTGGAAGGGATAAAGGCGAACATCTTCAACTGTGTGGTGAGATGTCTAAAATGTTGGCAAGTGAAGGCAGAAAACAGACATCCATCATAATTTCTATAGACATGCACTATTCTAAATCAACATGGGAGGTCATTTCGATGGAATTCACTGTTGAATTGCCACTAAAGGCAAGGAGGCATGACTTGATTATCATAATAGTTGACACTCTGACGAAGAGTTCACAGTTCTTCCATCTGTGAACTATGCATCAGGCGCTAGGTATAGCTAGAGTTTATACCAAGAAGATTTTGAGATTGCCAGACGTACCAAATGAATTGTATATGATCATGGATTCAATGTTTGCAGGACGATTTGGATGAGTTTCCCAATATTCCTTGGGAACACCAATGAACTTTAGTACAACATGTCCTTGAGATAGACATGTTGATTGAAGGAACGAACCATTTTGGGAAGGTTGTTTTTCATAGGTGTGTGTTGGACCAACAAAAACTTTGGGAATAGTTATTAATGTTGGCCGAGTTGAGTGCAACAACCACCATCAGGGTACCATTATGATGGCACCATTGATTTTCTCTACGGGAAACCATGTCGAACGCCTTTAAGTAGGGATAGACTTAAGGATGGGGTCCTAGTAGGACCAAAAGCGATCCAAGAAATGGAATAGAAAGTACAAATGATAAGAAAAGGGGTTGGAAGAAGTGCAAGATCGGCATAAGGGTTTTGAGGATGTGCATCGCATGACCATAATTATGAACAGACAAACGACTAGCCATGCCTCATTATTTGAGGTGTATGCATGATTTTTATGTTGTATCTATGTAAGACTTAGGGTTAGTGATCCTACACATGAGATTGATTGAGTTCTTGGAAGATGTTGGGTGAGGGTGCACTCACGGCGGAGCCAATCCAATTTTCGCACCATCACATTCGACAACTAGGATGTCGAACTATCGATCAGTTCAAGATCCATTTGGACAATTATAGTCTGCACTCAGCTACCTGGGAGGACGCATATGATATGCATCAACCGTTTCAATTTTTTTTGATAGCTAGACATATAGATATTGTGAGATACTTTATTTCGGCGATTATATACTGTGAAACTTCAGAGTGAAATTTAAAACAAGAGGGGGTGTATGTAACAGCCCTCTCTTGCATGCACCTGATGTGAATTATTATTATGGACACTTGTCTACAAGTGATCCGGTTCACTATATGATTAATTGATTCGATTATGGAGAATGATGATGTTTGTGGATTCGATGACATGTTATTTTATGATATTTATATCGACATGTGATATTGACTGGTTTTCATGAGTGTCCAGGACTCTGTACATTTGAGGTTGTCGATGGCATCGATTGATCTCCTTGTAATCTGAATTGAGTCAGGGAGCAAACATCTATGGTTTGAACATTTTGATATTACATAGTGACATATGACTAGATATTATGATGTTGATTATTATCGCAGACATGTTTCATTGATGGATGCAGGCTGACGATAGCTTGCTAACTAGACTCACATTAGGAATAAAGGGGTCACGCATGAAAACTAGAGATATTGAGGGAGAGGTGTGCCAACAACCCTGCCACAACCTACTAGCACTCTCGTCGTGGCTTGAACTGTAGGTTAACGATTACCTAGTTTGAGAGATCCACGATGTCATGAGGGCAGACTATGACAATCTCTCATGATGATTCTAAGGGGAGCACAATAAGGCAAGGTCCTTATTCCTTAGAGGCACGTAGTCTCCCACAAGGTCACCTGACGGAGTATTGACTCTAGGGGTTTGACAACTGCCAAAATCAATTAAAAGGTGAGTGGCACCCTTGGAGCATGTAGTGTGTCTTGAAGGGAACATTGCACAAATAAAACAAGAATGCAAGCGAGTGGCACCCTTGGAGCACGTAGTGCGTCTTGAAGGGAACATCACGATTTTTATCTCTGGTAAGTTAATAAACCTGGTACCTAGAAAACTATGCCTCCTTAGGACTTGGTCGGCCTTAAAATGAATGATGGTAAGAGTAAAGTTTAGTAACTAATTTTCCCTTAAATATTATCGCCAAGCCTAGTGAATTTGAAACCTAGGTCTAAGTAGAACATGTGAACAAAAAAAACTAAATGGACATATAACAAGAAGGGGGGGTAAATAAAATTCAAACATTAATAATTAGGTAAAATTTTGATGAGGGATTAAATTATTAAAAGGGTATATTGTTGTTTATATCTAAACTTGCTAAATATGAACTAAGAAGAAAAGGGGAAACTTAAGGAAAAGGGGAATGTCTAACATAGTAGGGAATGTAGTCTTTGGAACCTTCTAATTGTGAACTCCACTC
>WSFP011479584.1:0-16396 GCA_009831015.1 Picea engelmannii
TTTTGGAGAACCAGAGGCATGTGTGACACTTGGACGGAGGAGACTGTTAGAGGGTTAGTCATTAAAAATTAATTAATTAATGATTTATGAATTAGGTCAGTCTCAAAATTCTATAAAAGGAGGGGAAAGGAAGGAAGAAGGGGGAACGATTAGTGTAACGTTACGCTGCCGAGTTGTGGCTTGACAGATTTCTTGTGAGGAGTTGGGTTTATCTCAGCTGTGTGTGGGAGTGGTAGCTCTGCCGTGGAGGCGAGCTGAGACGCTAGTTTATCTCTGGTGCTTGTGTGGCCCCTTTGCGGCTCGGGGGGCTAAGGGGGAAGAAGAGTACCCCTAGCGTATGGTTGGGAGGTACTGGTGAGCTTTCTTTGGTCGGCAAGCAGAAGAGGCACGGAGCGAGGGAAGCGGCACAACACGAGGGACGTCTCTGAAGCGGGCGTGTGGCTAAGGTATGCTTTTAATGGTAAAGTAGAAAGCAGTTTTATATTCGGAAAAATTATTGTTATTGGTGATAATATGATGAGATTGGTCGGCATTATGGTTTGAAATTTCGTTCCGCAAAGATATTGTAGAGTTTGTTTATATTCTGATCATGTGTCACCTTAGTTATGATGTCATGTGTTTTTGCATTTATATGAATTAGGTGATGTTAATTTCTTAATTGTTAAAAGAAAAAAAAAATTCCTATTGAACTTCGCTATTCATAGACATAACGAAGGGGTCGTTACAGTTACTTGTGGTGATTGGATATCTACTTCAGTGAACATGTGGCCATCACACCAACAATTGAAAACCCCTACTTCATACAATTATGTAGCTTTGAAATACACTTAAACAACTTCTGTAGCTAACAACTTCCATAGCCAAAAAAATTGGTAGCCTCTTAACAAATTTCTATATGCAATAACTTCCATAGACAACAAATCATTATTTTCCTTAACCTGAGTCATAATCCATTCATTTTGTTTTAGATCCATTTCAGTTCACATGAAGTAAAATTCCCAAACAAAATGCTAGGAAAAGGACAAGTGAAACTCTAAGAGGAATATAGAAGTGAGTAGAAAGGAAGAAGGAATGACCACAGAAGGGAGAGATCAATTAGAAGAAAAAAATATTGTGGAATAAGGAGAAGCATTGGTAAGTACTTAACATTTTTTAGATGACTTAAGAGCCAAAATTGGCAAGTTCTCCCATGCACAAGAAACATTTGGGGAGACCAAATGAATTTTGGGCTTTCCCACCTTCATTGGAATGAATTTCATGGATTAAATGAAATGACATCCATCAATGTACGAAAAACCTAGAGTTTCTAATAAAAGTACCAAGGAAAGAAGGTAGATGCCCAAACAAAATTCTAGGAAAATAACAAGTGAATTGATAAGATGAAGACGAAAACAAGTAGCAAGGAAGAGGTGAAATCCACATGAGGGATAATTTTGTAAGAAGAAAAAAATATTGTAAAAAAAATAGAATAATTTGTCCCCACTTAACCTTTTTAAGGCCACTTGGGAGACAAAATTGTCAAGCCCTTCTACACACAAGAAATTTGTGAGGAGAACAAATCAATTTTGGGGTTTTCCACCTTAATTGGTATAAGTGGCATGGAGTAAATGAAATTCCATCCTTCAACATACCAAAAACTTGGGGTTTCCAAGAAATGTTCCAAGGAAAGAAAGCCAATCCCTAATAAAAGCACCAAACAAAGGAAAAGTGAAACACTAAGAATAATACCGAAGAAACCAAAAAGGAAGAGGGAATGAACACATAAGGGAGATCTTGGTGAGAAGAAAAAAATATTGTAAAATAAGCAAAAGTATTGATCACCACTTAACTTTTTTGAGATGACTTTGGAGTCAAAATTGTCAAGCCCACCTGACCACAAGAAACATGTGATGATACCAAATGAATTTTTGGGTTTCCCAATTTCCTTGGCATGGGTGTCATGGAGTAAATGAAATGTCATTAATCAATGGACTAACAACTTATGGTTTCTTAGCAAAGTGGCAAGGCAAGAAGGAATGTTTAAAAAAAAAACAACAGGAAAAGAACAAGAAAAATGACTAGGGGAAGATTGAAGCAAGCAACAAGGAAGAGGAATAATCACACAAGGGAAAACTACATAAGAAGAAAAAAATATTACCGAATAAGGAGAATAACCGATGACCACTTAATATTTTTGAGACAATTTGGAAACCAAAATTGTCAAACCCACTCGTGGACAATAAACATGTGAGGCAACCAAATGATTTTTTGGGTTTCCCACCTTCCATGGCATGAGTGGCATGGAGTAAAAAATTTTATATCCTTTAACATACTAAAAACTTGGGGGTGTCAAAATGAAATTCCAAGAAAATAACATGTGAGATAAAAATATGAATATGAAAGGGACAAACAAGGAAGAGAGGATGACATCACAACGAAAACTTGTGTAAGAAGAAAAAATATTGTGTAATAAAGAGAAACATTGGTCACCACTCAAATGTTTTGAGATAACTTGGTAGCCAAAACTAGCAATCATGCTCACGCACCAAAAAAGCATGATTAGAGAAAAGTAATTTTGGGTTTACCCACCTTCCTTCACAAGGGTGGCACGAAGTAAACAAAACACCATATTTCAATGTACAAAAAACTTGGGGTTTCCAAGTGGAAAATGAAAAGGAAGATCGACAAATGAAATACCAAGAAAAGAAAAATTAAAATGAAAAGATAAATAATGAATCAAGCAACAAGGAAGAGGGAATGACCACAAATGGGTGAGATCGGTTAAAAAATAAAATTATTGTCAAATAAGGAGAAGCATTGGTCACCACTTAAATATTTTGAGGGAGCCAACATTGGCAATCCTACCCATGCAAAATAAACATGTGAGGAGGCCAAAAAAAAAATTGGGCTTACTACCTTCCTTGGCACATGTGCCATAGAGTAAATGAAATTCTATCCATCAAAGTACCAAAAACTTGTGGTTTCCAAGAAAAGAGACAAGAAAAGAAGGAAGATTGTTGATTGGGATTTCTGGAAGTAGACTGTGTTAAGACAAGAAGGAAGATGCCAAACAAAATGTTACTTAATAATAAGGAAATTATAAGAGGAATACTAAAGTGATCAATTAGGAAGACAGATTAACCACAAAAGTGAGAGCTACATAAGAAGACACAAATATTGTCGAGTAAGGAGAATAATCAGTTACCTCTTAACTTTCTTGAAACCATTTGTGAGTTGAATTTGTCAGTCCCACCTGTACATAAGAAACATGTGAGGAGACCAATCAAATTTTAGGGTTTCCAACCTTTTGTTCACATGAGTGGAATTGAGTAAACAGAACACCATCCTTCAATGTAACAAAAACTTTTAGTTTCCAAAATCGTTCCAAGGAAAGAAGGAAGTTTCCTAAATGAAACATCAAGAAAAGAAAAAAAAAATGGAAAGAGGAAGAACAAAGTGAGTAGCAAGGAAGGGGAAATGAACACACAAGGGAGAGCTTGGTAAGAAGACAAATATTTTGAAATAAGGAGAAGCATTGGTCACCATTTAATTTCTTGAGATGACTTGGGAACCAAAGGCAATAATCCCTCCTATGCACAAGAAATATGTGCATAGACAAAATGATTTTTTGGGTTTCCCACCTTCCTTGGTATAAGTGGCATGGAGTAAAGAAAAAAAATCCATCAATTTACTAAAAAATTTGGGTTTTGAAGAAAATAAGGAAGATTCCCAAAGGAAACAACAGATAGTGAACAAGGGAAGTAGTAAGAGGAAGATCGAAGAGAGAAGCAAGGAAGACAAAACAATCACATAAGGGAGAGTTGCTTAAGAATAAAAAAATATTTCCAAATAAGGAGAAGCATTGGTCACCACTTAAATTTTTTGAGACAACTTGGGAGACAAAATTGTCAATCCCACCCGCACACAAGAAATGTGTGAGGAAAAAAAATGAATTTTGGGGTTTCCCAATTTCCTTGGTATGAGTGGCATAGAGTAAATGAAACACCATCCTTTAACCAAAATTTGGGGTTTCCAAGAAAAGTGATAAGGAAATAAGGAACATTCCAAAATGAAATGCCAATAAATGAACAAGAGGAAGACTAATGTGAGAAACAAGGAAGAGGTAATGACAATACAAGGGACAACTCAATATTAAAACTAAATTATTTTTGAATAAGGAGAATCATTGGTCACCAATTAACTTTCTTAAGATGACTTGGGAGGAAAACCTGGAAATCCCTTCCCTGCACAAGAAATATGCAAGGAGACCAAATGGATTTTGGATTTTTCACCTTCCTTAGCATGAGAGCGATGGATTAAATGAAACACTACCCTTCAATCTAATGAAAAATTGGGGTTGCTAAGAAAATTGCAAGGAGAGATGTTTTATTCCCAACTGAAACCCCAAGCAAAGAACAAGGGAAACAACAAGAGGAATACCAAAGTGAGTAGCAAGGAAGAGGGAACAACCACAAAAGGGAGAACTTCGTAAGAAGAAAAAATATTGTCAAATAAGGGGAAGCATTGGTCACCAATAAAAAAATTTAGATGACTTGGGAGTAAAAATTGGCAAGCCCACCCATACACAAGAAATATGTCAAAGGACCAAATGAATTTTTGGTTTCAAAACTTACTTCGCATGAGTGGAAAAAAGTTATTGAAAAACCATCTTTCTAGATACCAAAAACTTGGGTTTGCCAACAAAAGTGGCAAGGCAAGAAGAAAAATTACCTAGATAAACAATTAGAGCATGGTCCCATCCATTGTATCTATGGTCAATGTCTCAGTTAGTGTGTCTCTTCTAATGTCCCAATTACCGTATTTTCAGTGGCTACAATATATTATAATTTTCCTTTCCTTTCCTAGGAAAGTGTCATTTTCATGTGAACAATGGTGATAAACAAATTGATTATTGGGTTTGCCTCGCATCTAAATGATGGTCAATGGTAGGGTGTTTGTTTTTCAAGTTTTCATTCTAACTTCATTCATTAATGTGTGCATTATAGTATTTTATAGCTGCTAGTTTTCAATGATTTATAGGGGTCAATAATTTTCAATCCTTTGTGCATTATTGTAAGATTGAAAAAAATTCAGCAGCACTTATGCTTTATAGCTAGTTGATTATTTCAAAAAAATCAAATTGAAAAATAAAATCACAACATTTACATTGTTGGTTTTATTTTGAACCATGTATAAATGGATTGCTTTCAATCCTTTGTGCATTACTAGAGGAATGAAAACATCCGACAACATTTTTATCTTACCATTACATAGTTGGACACAAAACTATCAACATAAACATTTTTGGTTGATAAAAATTAAACAGAAAATTCAAAAATCCAATAGCATAATTGTTTCCAGGTTGAAATTTTAATTAAATATATTTTTTAATAAAAACAATTCTTGCCTCTTGGGTCAAATGCCATGTGGTAAGCTATAGAGGTAGGTGGTCAAACATTGGATAGATCTCTTTAAATAGTTTCTAGTCTATGAAATGTTGAAAAAGGTCCTCATGGGCCTTTTATTTTTTAATATGAGAGAAAAAAATCTTGATTGAGCTCATTCCCTCGATGGAGTAAATGGATCCATCTAGTGTTTGTTTAAGTTAACCAATACCTTAATTGAGTTATTAAAAATTAGGTTCAGGTCTTGATTTTACTATTTCTACATGGTCCCTTGCAAAACAATGGGGTCAACATTCATGGATTCACCCTTAATATGATGCATATTATTTTCGAATGTTCCACTTGGCGATGCCAATAAATCCATGTCTTGGTATTATGAAACTATACCCATCATGAGGGAATTAAACTATGTTTGGGATGAATACATGGATGAGATATTTTCCATTTATATGATAAATTACACTTGATTTTATGTATTGTGTATTGATACAAAGGGATGTGCACTTGATCAATGTGAAAATGATGGATATGTGAAATAATGGAGATATATCCATCTTAATCCAAAAGAGGCCACATCCAATTCTGACATGGCAAGAGATACACATTCAAGAGGTTGTGGTTTCACTCGAACATGACCAAGTTTGTACTTTTTTTATGGAAGGTTCTTTATTAATGGGTTCATTATAGATTAATGGTGTTTTTATCTAGCCTCTTCAACTTAATGCTAAAACTTTCAAACTTGAAGAAAACAATATTGATTAATATTTTGAATGTGGTTGTAGGTGATGTATTTATTTTCATTACACCATGGGGAAATGAAGAAAATGTGCTCTAGTATTTTATGTGAAGCACAAAAATGAGGCGATCATATCAAGATGGAGACTACACATACCATATTAGTGGCATGGTTGTGATGGGTCACATTTTAAAAAAATTGAAAAAACAAGGTGAATATATTATCTATAGATATTTTATGACTAAACATATGTCTTTCCAATATATTCATTTGGTGATAGCATCTCAAATACAACTTACGAAAATCAAAGTGAAGAGAGGTGAAACTAAGGAGATGGAATATTATAGACACTAATCATGAGCATATGATGGAGACTTGCATTCCTATAATCCAATGGCTAGATGAGTAAACTATAGGACATTTGTTAGGTTGAACTGGTTGCATCACTAACTTATTTTGAACTGACTTAATGTAATGTTTGATTGCATTGATTTCCATATTAATCATCTTTGGTTGAAATATATTTACCTACTTGGTTGGATTGCAATTTTTTGACTCTGTTTCATTTATATTATATAGTTGAAATCACATAGACTCTTTTTTGTGTTTCTTTCAAATTATATTAAGTATAATTGAAACCACATAAGAGTGGAATAGTGGAAACACAATGATCCCATAAAAACTAGATCTGATACTTGTATCAAGTGCATTAGATATACATTTATACAAATGTACATTTACATACATGCCTTATTTTCAGGTATGTCCCATCAATTAAATATCTACCAACTCTACAATCATCTATCAATATGAACTGGTTAAAACATTCCTAAAGTGATGTGTGAAATCCCATTCATAAGAATATTTCAACACACAAGGTGTGTTATACAATCTTTGACCATTTTTCATTAATCAAAGCACAAGATTTTATAGATTTACATCAAGAAATACACCTGAACAAAATAGGAGTCAAGATCGTAAGGAATACCAAAAAAATATAATATTAGATATAGTTAGAGATAGGATCTCAACTTCTCCATGAGAATATGAAACCAAAAAGGATTTGTCACACACAAGCCACAACAATACTCTCATATATGTGCATACAAGACAATAATAAAATCCTAAGCACTATGAATCCCAATTACATATGATTCCTAAGAATATCTACCATTCCTCCCAACAACATGAGAATTTACCTCTAATTATTTCATTATATATGAAAATTTTTGTTTCATCTGTAGTCAAGAAATCCATTGAACCTAATCTATAATGAGAAAAAGTTGACAATCTAAAACAATATTTGTAGGATAATTGATTAGGATCTCTATGTTCAATGTTGAGTCACTATAGATGTTGATGGCATTGTGTATGGTCAAATGATTCAAAATATCATGATAAAAATCACTATGAACTTGAAGGGAAGCTTGAGGTGATGAACAATGATGAATTGGTTTGTGAAATAGTGGGAAGAGGACACCAATTTTGAATTTATAAGTGAGGAGAGAAATTCAAATCAGGTGAGACAATTGGAAGTTTTTATATTGTATCCCTGTGGTGATGTTGTTGGTAATGTGTTATATTTCTTTCAAGGTTACTTTTCATCTGATTTTTGTATGTGATGGGGGGTTGGTTATGTTCAACAACACATGTATTCCAACATAGGATGAACACCTTCAGTAACCACTCACACAACCAAATCAAATATCAACACATCAATATTTTGATGTGGGAAAGCTCCTACGGGGAAACATCCATGGCCTCAGCTAATGCGACCACTTGGAGTAGTTTATTAATGAAAAATAAAAAATATTACAGAGATATTTTACAAGAGAGTTTCTCACAATCGATCATCAACAAATGACCCTCAATTCTATTTAAATAGAGATCATGGACCAATCAGGTGTTAAGACATGGATCAATGTCCATTAAGCTCAAGGAGAATATGAACCGTCAGATCACTCTATGTTGGGAACATAATGTGACTATTGGATTTCCTAACTACAAATGTATACTAATGCATACTAAAGAAACACACTAAGAAACACACTTTTACCTAATGACACATTAGACCAAGTAGATCTTAACTAAGACCTAAGTGTATAAATATCCTAACATCCCCTATTAAGAAAAACTTGGGATAGGATTGAAAGATTTACAATAGTGACACAATAGGAGAAGGAAGGAGGAATTAAAGTCTATCCCTCCTTAATGACAACTTTCTGAACTCCTAACATAGATCGAAGTTTGGAAAACTTTGCTTCTATAAGAGACTTTGTGAAAATGTCTTCAACTTGATCTTCTGTAGGGAAAAAGAGAACTTCAATAACTTGATCATGAATGATGTTTCTGATGAAGTGCATGTGTAGCTCGATGTGCTTGTTGTGCTAATGTTGAAATGAGTCTTTGGTGAGCTTGATGGCACTTTGATTGTCACACCAAAGGATGGTTAGATGTTGTTGCTAGAATCCAAACTCTGAAAGGATCTGTCAAAGCCACAAGGATTCCTGACTTGCATTTACCACTGCTCGGTACTCTGCTTCTGCTGAAGAAAGTGAAATATTATGTTGTTTTTTACAGACCCAAGTTACGGGTCTTGAACCAAGTCTGAAAACATAACTTGCAGTAGAATTCCTATCATCAGGGTCACCGACCCAATATGAATCATCGAAACCAACCAATAAAGGAGTCCCCCCTAAACTATAATGTATCCCAAACTGAATTGTACCATGGACATAACGAAGTATCCTTTTATCTTCTTTACAATTTCTTTCATGGGGTGTTTTCATATACTGAGAAACAAGAACAACAACAAAGGAAATATCAAGATGATTATGAGTTAAGTATAAGAGGCTACCAACTAACTGATGGTACAAAGTTGCATCAACTTCAGGATATGTACAAGTGGCAGTAATATTGACTCCATACTAGAAGGGAGAAAGGGTTGGTTTAAAATCGTCCATGTAAAAGTGACAAAGAAGGTCACTAGCATACTTAGACTGGGAAAGAATAATTCCTTCATTGTTTTGAAAAACTTAGAGGCCAAGGAAATAGTGAAAAAAACCTAATTCTATCATTTCAAATTTATTCTTAAGGATGGATTTCACATGGTTTAAAAGTTTTGAGTCACTACCAGTAAGGATAAGGTCATCAACATAAAGGAAAAGGATTATGAGATGGATTCCTACTTTCTTGGTATATAAATTATGATCATAATGACATCTAGAGAATTTGGTGTCAATAAGAAAGTTGTCCATTTTGGCATACCAAGCTCGGGGATATTTCTTAAAACCATATAAATATTTCTTAAGGAGAAAAACAAGGCTAGATTCAGTCTGGACATAGCCAGGAGGTTGTTCCATTACATTTCTTCTTGAAAATATTCGTGCAGGAAGGCAGATTTAAAATCCATTTGATGGACCTCCCATTCATGTGAGGAAACAAGGGAAAGAACAAGGAAGATGGAATTCATTTTCTCTACAGGGGAAAAGGTTTCATTATAGTCAATTCCTTCAACTTGGGAAAATCCTTTGGAAACTAACAGAGCCTCGTGTCTTTCAACACTTCCATATGATGCATACATAGTTCTATAGACCCATTTACATATGACAATTTTTTTTCCTTTTGGAAGAGGTACAAGATCCCAAGTATTGTTTTTCATTAAATAACGATACTCTTCATTCATTGTTGTATCCCAATCTATATGACCTGAAGCTTTTACAAATGTCTCTGGATCACGAGTCTCTAAAACTTGATACACAATAAAAGAGGCTTCCTGGAACTGTGAACATGTCCGACGCTGATCTAAAGGATCACCGACAAGATAACCACCTACTTCTCATGTTGAATAGACCCATATAGGAAGCAGTGGAGCTAGTGTTGGTTCAGGTTCAAAGGACTCATCTAGAGGAAGGTGAGAAGTCTAAGGTGGATTTTCATCCCCACTGTCATCATCTGAAGAAGAAACCAGAATAGGAACAAAATAAGGCACAAATGTTGAAGATGGATCATAGGCTGAATAAAACACAATCGTTGAATTAGGATCATAGGCCAGGAGATCTTCATCAAATTTAACATCTCTTCTAATAATAATTTCATTACAATATGATTGAATAACTCTATAACCTTTGACATCTTCAGAATAACCAACAAATATACACTTCTCACTTTTAGGTTGCAATGCTTTCCTTTTCTCATCGGGAATGTGAGCCCATGCTATACTACCAAATACACAGAAGTGACTTACATCTGGTTTAATTTTAGTCCAAGCTTCTTTCGGTGTTATAATTTTAAGATCCTTTGTGGGAGTGTGATTTACTATGTAATTTGCACAGTTGATGGCTTCCACCCAATACTTTATATTTAATCCCTTAGATTGGATCATACAATCAACCATTTCTTTTAATGTGCGGTTCTTTCTCTTAGCAACACCATTTTGTTGTGGTGTATATGGAACAATGTGTTGCATTTGGATGCCATGTGTAGTGTAGTAACTTGTAAAATTATTGTTCACATATTCTCCTCCATTATATGTTCTTAACCTTTGAATTTGATGTCGAGATTGCTTTTCTATAGGGGCCTTGTAGGCCAAAAACTTGAAAACAACTTTTCTCTTAAGTTTTAAGAAGTAAACCCAAGTACATATGGAAAAGTCATCAATGAAAGTTAAGAAATACTTTCACCTAGAAAAAGAAGGAGAATAAAGTGGACCACACGAATCACTCTGAACAAGCTGCAAAGGGACCGAGGCATTCCACGAGGCATGTTTCTTAAAAATGTCATGATGATGTTTGTCGAGAACACAACCAACACAAACACCATCTCTGCATGAAACATGAGGAAGACCAGTCACCATGTGTTGATTACATAGTTGTTGCAATGAGCGATAGTTTAGATGACCAAACCACTCATGCCAAAGTTTTCTCAAGACATCGCTATGAGAAACAAAAACTGATGAAAAATATGATGACCCAAAGTTGTCAAACTTGTACAACCTATTAATATCATCAACAATTCTAGTTGCAAGAACATTCTTATGATCGTTTAGATCCTTGATTACAACTTGGTGAGGTGAAAAATCTATGGTTTTACCTTCACCTGAATGAGTGATTTGATATAGTGATAGACGGTTACAAGAAAGACTTGGAACACATAATACATCATTGAAATGACCATTAGCTACTTGAACTGTTCATATCCTACAACACTAAGAGATCTATCATCATGGACAAATATTTTCTTGGTGTTACATTCATTTAGAGAGGAAAATATGTCTTTATCCTTATCCATATGATAAGATGCTCCATAATCAATAAGCCACTCATCAAAAGAAAACGTAGAAGTTGTATTAAAGGAGAAACCAGAAGAAGAAAGTACATGTCCATGAGAAGAAGAAGAAGAAGTAGAACCAATATTGATGTTGTTCTTATTCATCATTGCCATATTCTTGAAACATTTGGACTCATCATGACCATCATTATCACAAAAGTTGCAATGTCTGTCGGTCTTCTTATTTTTATATTTTTCTCCTTTGTCACCATTAGGAGTTGAAGCTGTCTCAACAGGTTTGTGACCCTTATGTTGTCTGTTGTTGTAGTGAGGATGTTTCTTCTTGGGATACTTGGGTTTATCTTTCTGTTGGGAAAATAAGGCTTTGTTGGAGGTACCTGCAACATTGATCACTCCAAGTTTTACAAGCTTATATTCCTCTCTAATCAAAACAACACAAAAGGACTTAAGAGTGGGTTTTTATAAGCTATCCCTAGAGCCTCTCTCATGGCATAAAAGGTAGATAGAAACAAATAATATGCACTACCTATATTAGAGAGAATAAGATATATGCAACACTCTTCCTCCATCTTTATCTCACATTCTTCACATAAAATTATGAGTGTTTTAAACTTAGATAGATAGTCTCCAATGCAAGAAATATCACTTGGATTTAAAATCGACACTTGATTTTCTAATTGTTGTGCTCGAATAATATTGAGTTTACCAAACACAGTTTCAATCTTTTCCCAAGCTTCATCAGGGTCATCAATTTATTTAAGGTGGAACCTTAAATTAGGAGAGATGGACATTCTGATCATTCCACATACTTCCTCACTCATATTATCCCATTTGAATTTCTTATCAGGATCAGTGGGTTATTTTTCCTTTCCCAAGGTAATCTAGTACAAGCCTTTACTTCTTAATAAATCCTCCATATGAGATTTCTATTGGAAGTAGTTGGTGCTCGTAAGCAAAATATTACTGGAAGAATCCATATTAAATATGTAGATAATATGGATTTAAAAACTGAAACTGGTGATATGGATGGAAAGATCTCGAAAAATTGTGTGGTTGTAAAAAACACGGCACTAAAAATGAACTTCGGATGTGAAAGTTATGCCCTTTTAAAAAAAGGCATAAACAGTAACCAAAGGGCCACATGGTGGTGTAAGTTGCTTTATAAAGTGACCCACTTTTATAAAGATAAGTGGGGATCACTTTTACAATGAAGTTACTTTATAAAATAAAATTTGCATGCAAAATAAATAACTCTTAAATAAAATATTAAAGCTACTTATAGTGATTCACTTTTATACTTGAAGTGAAATACACTTTACAATTTGAGCATGAACTTTTTCAAAAAAAGTAACAAAAAGAGAGACTTGAACTAAAGACCTCTTACTTAATAAGGAAACTTTTAACCAAATGGTCTAGCAAAACATATTGTATTTTTTAGCAAGAGGATTACAGTTTTTGTTGTTTTTGAAGATGACCTTGGAGAGCGTGCTAACAAAAACTCTTTTCACACAAGAATTGTTTTTTGCTTCTCGATGACAACAAGGGTTAGATCTCGGTTAGCTTACCCAGAAGATGCACATTTTCCTATATGTTTCTGATTTTCAGATATTGCACAGGGCACGGGGAAAATATAATATGCATATCTAAAAGAGTAGCAACCCAGAAACAAATAATACAAAACCGAAATAAAACAAAAATAATACTTTGCAAAAATTTCAAAAATGTGTATTCAAGATTTATACCTCCGAATCTGACTGAAATGGTTGTATCATGGGGAAAAGGAAACCTTTTCGAGTGAAATGAAAAGTGTTCCTTACTGAAATGAGTGCTCTAGACGCAATGGAATAGTCCTCGCAACCCATAAATGTATGAAAATGACATAAAATGAAGATGAGGAAATGTTGAGATTCAATAGGAAGATCCTAGTGAAAATTATGCACCTACACTAGGATGGAGCCTGAGGCTACTTTTAGGTGGAAGTCTACTTTTAGATGATGAGAAAATTATATTTATAGATGATGTCTATTTATAAATGGTGAGTGAATTCTATTTATAGATGTATGTTGACTATTATTATCCCTTAATAATAGTTGGACAATAAATATTAGTCTATTCTCAATGAGCACTTGGAAATAGTTAATTGAAGTGGAAAATCAGTTAGCTATAGGAAATTCGAATTCAAAGGTTGACTGGTGGGACATGCAAGTCGAATTAGTTGTAACTGAGTGATTTGAAGTTGTAACAGAGTTGGATGTGTAGTTATGTGATTTGTGAAGTAGTTTAACTCAGTTAAGTGAGTTAATCTCAGTTGTACTAGTTGTAACTGAACTTACACTAGCGAGAGATCAGTGAATTAATTTTTAATTAATTCACAATCAGTGATATCACATGAAACTGAATATTTACCACTGTTAACTAGATGCATTTCAGATCCAATGGAGACCCAGCTGAGATAACAGGTGAAAGGGACAGTTTGATTATCAATTGTGACATTAGTGAGTGCACTCATGCAACCACACACACAGTGGATGTGCCCATGAGGAATGTGCGGCCTAGCCAAGATGAATTCATTCATTGCAGGGATTTCCATTAGCAGGGATTGTGCAGAGGAGGCAGGCTATCTGGAAGCAGTAAATTGGCACATGAATTTGTCAATTTTTGTATGACAGTGTGAGACGATTGTATATTGTACTAAGAGATATTGGATTAGATTTTTGTATGAGATTGTTTCATGATCCATGATATATACATAATATATGATAGTGGGGTTTTTAGATTTATGTTTTCCCGATAAAACATATGTGTTATATGTGATTGATCTTTCTTCTTGATATTGCAATTGGCGATCATGTTTTAAATTCCGCAAGAATTTTAGTAGAAGCGATTTTGTATTTAACAGTGGCATAGAATTGTTAGATTAGGAGAATCCAGGAAATACATAATTTGTATTAAAATTTATACATGGTATCATAGTGCAAAAGATTGCAGAAGATTGCAGAAGCTGAGTTTTTGATTGGATAGAATTCAAATTTGCAGAAAGACTTTCTTGGTGCTACAACTGATTCAAGATCGAAATGGATTTCAATGGCTTGAGGTTAGAGTATGTACTCGAGGGAAGCTTGAACTAAATTACTTGGAAGGATAGGATGGAGGTAGTACTGAAAGAAAATGGCTTGAAGGAATTCATTGACAAAGATGTTCCTAAGACAGATGTTGTAGACGTTGCAAATCTTGATGCATGGAAAAAGAAAGTGGCAAAGGTGAGAAGCATCCTGTTGGAGGGAGTACAAGACCACATTGTCTCAAGCCTCCATGGGAAAGTGACACCATATGAAATGTGGAAGAATATGATGGATCTATTCCAAAACAACAATAACCATAGGAAATTGGCGCTCAAAGATAAACTCAGGAAGATCAAGATGGAGAAGGGCGACTCCATTCCAAAATATCTCACGAAGTTTGTCTGATGTCGGGATGAGCTCAGGAGTGTAGGAATAATATTTGATGATGATGATTTGGTGAGCTTGGCTCACCTAGGACTTCCCAAGAGTTGGCACAGTTATCAAGACTCTGTCAATGGAAGGGAAAAATTTCCAGATTGGGAACGACTATGGTCAGATCTAGTGTAAGAGGACTTCAGGAAGAACACCAGAGATGGATCTTCATCAAAGCATGATGATGAAGAGGATTTTTCTTTGGCTACCAAGGAAATTATGTAAGAGAGATAATGGGTAAGTTTCACATGGAGAGTTGCAAACCCATGGATACTCCTCTTCCAGGAAACTGGAAGAAAGATGATGCTACTTCTGGAGAGGTAGTGGATGGTACTGTCTATCAACATGTAGTGGGTTCTCTAATGTATATAGTGAACACGAGATCAAACATTTTCTATGGAGTTAACCAGCTGATTCAAGCAATGGTTAAGCCTACCTAGCTCTTTTGGAAGGCGGGTAAGCATGTCGTGAGATACCTGAGGGGCACATCTGAGTATGGCTTATAGTATAGATAGACAGATGAAGTGAAGTTGCATGGATTCACAAATGCATATTGGGTGGGTAGCCCAACGGACAGAAATAGCACATCAGGGGGGATCTTTAGTATTGGATCTACAATTGTTTCTTAGTACAACATGAAACAAAGATCCGTGGCACTCAGTTCATCGGAAGTGGAATACATGGTAGCGAGTCAAGTTTCATGTGAGGCTATCTGTATGAGAAATATCTTGGTTGGTTTGTTTGGTTCTCATTTAGATCTAAGAGTGATTCATTGTGATAATCAGAGTTGCATTAAAATCTCGATTAATATTGTGTTTCATGATATATCTAAGAATATAGATATCTAGTATCATCATATAAGATATTGTGTGCAACGAAAGATCATGTTGCTTCAGTACATTCCTACGAAAGATCAGGATGCAGACATTCTGACGAAGGTGCTCACCAGGAGAAAAATAAAATACCATAGAGACGAGATTGGGGTGAAGGATAATCCATTTCTTCTTGAGAGCGAGTATTGATATTAGCCAAGAATATCCTAGTGAAAATTATGCACCTACACTAGGATGAAGCCTCAGGCTATTTTTAGGTCGAAGTCTATTTTTAGATGATGAGGAAATTCTATTTATAGATGATGTCTATTTATAAATGGTGAGTGAATTCTATTTATAGATGTATGTCGACTATTATTATCCCTTAATAATAGTTGGACAATAAATATTAGTCTATTCTCAATGAGCACTTGGAAATAGTTAACTGAAGTGGAAAATCAGTTAGCTATAGGAAATTCAAATTTAAAGGTTGACTGGTGGGACATGCAAGTCGAATTAGTTGTAACTGAGTGATTCAAAGTTGTAACAGAGTTGGATGTGTAGTTATGTGAGTTGTGAAGTAGTTTAACTTAGTTAAGTGAGTTAAGCTCAATTGTACTAGTTGTAACTGAACTTACACTAGTGAGAGATCAGTGAATTAATTATTAATTAATTCACAAT
>WSFP011479585.1:0-16396 GCA_009831015.1 Picea engelmannii
GTTAAACTATACGGCCACTTTAAAATAAAAGAAAAAGCAATTATATATATATGAGAGGAGGGATCGGAACGAATCCTACCCAAATACATAGTTTGAGGAAGTGAAGTTGGATCTAGGGTTTTGCAGAAACAGTCATGGCGATGCTACGCTGGGTTACCTTGGCATTGATCTTGTTTTCGGTGGTAAGTCTATGTAAATCAGAAGCTGAAGCTGAAGCTGAAACTGAAGCTGAAGGAGGAGAAGCAGTTCTCACACTCGATGCCAACAACTTCGCGGAGGCCCTTTCAAGCCATCCCTTCATTGTAGTGGAATTCTATGCCCCATGGTATGTACTTCTATCTCTCTGAATGTTTTTGATTATAGTGTTTTTTTGGTCATATTTCTCTCACAGACTCTAGCTGTCAAAAAATTGATATGCATTAATAAATGTCACTTTTGAAGGCTTATGTCTATAGATGACATAATAGCGATTTCTCTTTTCCCTTTTTATCAGCTTATTTTTTCAAATTTAATATTTGTAACAAGTAATGCAAGGATGCGAAAGTTAATTTTGTGTAACTTGTCCCCAGATTAGTCAATCCAGGGAATTAAATGCTGCTGAATCAGGAATTGTGTCGAATTATTGTTATTTAATTGGTTTGAATTTTAATTTAATTAAAAAACTAAAACCCGGTGATGTAAATGCTACTTAATCTGCAGTTAGCTGGAATTAGTATTATATAATTGGTTTATTTTCTAATTTAGTTAGAAAATTAATGTCCACCAGAAGCCAAATCTGGCTAATGGGACTGCAAAAAGTACCAGGATGAATGAACATTGGAAGAGCTAAAGCAGATTCCAGAGAAATAAAGATGAATACACAGGCAGTGCCTAGAACAACTCTAGAAAATAGCTAGAAAAAACCAAGAGAGAAAAATAAGGCTTTTAAGACATATATTCGAGCAGTAGGAACTTGGTAATATAGAAGAACAAAATGGGCAAGGATCCCAGGGGCACAAAGGAAGAAACACCAAACCAAAAATGCTGTCGTTCAACAGCTTTCCCAACATACAAATCAAGAAGAAGCTGGCAATAAGATCCCCCTGACCACCAGGTGAGTGGTGGTCTTTGAGTGTGTGCTTTCTGACCGACCGTGTATTGGAGATCTGGTCAGCTCTCCCGACATCTAAATCAAGAAGCTGGCAATAAGATCCCCGCTGACCACCAGGTGAGAGGTGGTCTTTGAGTGTGTGCTGTCTGATCGGCCTTGTATTGGAGATCTGGTTAGAATGCTTCTTTTGACTGGAATGATCTAGAGGCTTCGATCTAACAGCATGGAAAGGCCTGACCCTGAGAGTTTTATGGGGGATGTGAATTATGTTACGAAAGAATAGGGCGATGCAACTATTGGAAACGAACACAAGATTATTGGAAGTCAACTCGAACTATCACTGATAAATTCTATTAATTGATCAATAAGTGGTCGCTCCAATGACTCTCTGATCTTTGGCCTGGGTATGGTTATGGCGGGAGACACGCCATATAAATGCTTTATAAATTTACCCAGCAATGTATCTATAGGGTATTAACTGCTGCAATTCGTCATAGCTCATACATAGTTGATTATGTTGAAATAAAAGTTAGGCAGACAAGTTCCTTTGGCTTTTTAGTTTTTGAAGTCATTGGAGCCCGTTGCATTGGATTTGAAACATTCCTCGTGGTTAATTGGTCTAAGATTTTTCTAGTGCAGAACACATGCTAAATCAGCTCAGGCAATCTCTCTATTGGAGGGTTTTATGTAATCTCTAACCCTGTAAAGAGAAGCTTACTCGGGTGCAAAACTGTTTTTTAAATAGGATTTATGCTCAGCTTCCATGTTAAAATATATTTAAACAATATTTGATTTTCTGTGATCTACATTGACAAAGCCAGCCACCAGATTCCTTGCTAAATCCTTTTGGTCCAGTACCAGCAGCCCTCAACTAGTGGGGATTATTTTCACAGATTCCTCATTGAAATAATTTCTATTAATACTGGATGTACTGTTTCTCAGATCTAGTCTGTCAAAGATAGCAATAAGAGTCCCTACTATCATAACTTATAGCTATCGATTTACTGCCCTTTATTTGCAAATAGATAATCCTCAAAAGAAATGCTTACTATTAGCTTAAGAATACTCAAGAGTTGGTGGTCCTCCATGACCAAATAATTTGACAAAGTACAATCTATTTCTGTTTAATGCTCAAATCTAAATAGCAGTGTTACACGTGGATATGCTCCCTAGGGTGGGTAGTGATCTCCCCATGCTCCACGAATGGGTAAACTTAATAAGAAATGTTTCTCTGTGTGGGGATGCCTGGGCGCTCATCCTGAAATTTGACTTAAAAATCAAAGTAAAATGAATACATAAACCTAAATCGTATAATCTAAATAGCGTTGCTTTTATCAAACTTCCCAAAAAGTAATTGACGAAATACATTTGGATGTTTCAATTACGTTTTCATATTTTTTATTTTTTAGAATTGAAAATGGAGTTATTTTTGTCAAGAACCTTGACATCCTCTATGATGCTTTGTAAAATTTGGGGGTGTCTCCACAAGTTCTTTGGATGTGTACCATGTCTCGGCATTCCAAAAACTTGGTGGGACATTGCTAAATAGCGTATGCATCATCTATACATTTTCTCTTCAAGGACCATGCTTGCATTGCTCCCTTAGTCTTTCGGTGTTGATGAGTGAAATCAACATGTAGCTTTTATGATTTTGACGTGCTGTGTAGCCTCTTTGTTGGTTTTTTTATTTCTCAGTATTTTCTTTTTTAAATTAATTTAATCATAATTGTTGATATTTTAAATGAACATATTGTTTATTCAAGGAAAAAGGGAAACTTTCAATGGCAATTGATGAAATATAAATAGCCTCAACATTCTCTATCACACTCTTTAAAATTTTGGGGTGTCTTTATAGGTTTTGTGTAGGAAAAATTCTAGGGACTAAATTTTGCCCATGGGTTGATTTTTGCAAGTTTCCACATTTTAAAATAAGTATGGATCCTTCAAATTTTCCTTAGAACTTCCCTAGATGTGTACTGTGTCCTGACATTATGAAAACTCAGCGGGACATTGTTTTAGTGTATGCATTATCTATACATGTTCTCTTTAAGAGTCATGCTTGCATTGCTCCCTTAGGCTCAAGGTGTTGATGAATGAGTCCAGCATGTAGCTTTTTTGATTTTGACAAGCTGTGTAGCTATTTTTTTTTTCCTTGTTTTTATCTAAATTAATTTAATCATAATCATTGTTATTTTAGATGAATATGTTGCTTTTAAAGAACAAGGGGAAATTTTAATTAATCTAGAGAAATAGTACAATGGGCGGAGTTGTCTCACCCTATGATACATAAAGCTAAGAACAACCAAGAGCCTCTCTAGCTTATAACAATTTTTACCTTCTAGCACTGTTGACAATAACTCTGGTCAATTATATCGAAAGTGACGTAATGATAACAAGATTAACAAAATAGTACAATGGGCAGAGTTGTATCACCCCATAAGAACGGCCAAGAGCCTCTCTAGCTGATAAGAATGTTTAGTTTTTAACAGTGTTGGCAAGAGCCTCTCTAGCTGATAAGAATGCTTACTTTTTAACAGTGTTGGCAAGAGCCTCTCTAGCTGATAAGAACTGTGATCAAGTATATCCAGAGCAATACAATGATAACAAGATTAACAAAATAGTGCAACTGGCAGAATTGTCTCACCCTATGGTACATGAAGCTAAGAACGGCCAAGAGCCTCTCTAGCTGATGAGAATGTTTACTTTTTAACGGTGTTGATAATAACTCTGACCAAGTATAATATCCAAAAGCAACACAATGATAAATTGATTAACCAAAAAGGTCTCTTAGTTTAACAACTGCCTTGTAGTCAAACCAGTTTTGAGGTGCATACATGGGGTCATGGATCTTATGAAGGAGCTTTATTAAAGCCCATATTTGTTGCTTTGACTCCATCAGTTGGGCCCTTCTACGCAAAAAGCAAAGCTTTTGCCTCATGATCAGTTTAACTTTAAACTTTAATGACCTTAAAGTGCACTGCCCGTTAGAGGGCTCCAAAATTTCGATTCCCACCATAACCGTGTTTCAAAGAATAGCAAGAATTTAATGATACAAGTTCTTGAGGTCCATTCTCACACCAACCAAAACTACTCCTAACCTCGTCCCGAAGTTCCTTTGCAACCACAAAACATTCTGACTCTATGTCCAGGATCCTTCTAATCATGTCTAGTTTTCCAGAACCCAAAGCCGCCTTCTTCCTAGTGACCCTCTTCTCCGACAGGCCTGCTTTGAACTAAGTCGCATCCTTGTAATGAGGTAAAGTCTTCTGGGCCTTCTTGATCTTCTTCGGTACCATTCTGGCACCCATGTCACAGTCAAACCTTTGGAACCGAACTTTCTTAGTGAACAAAGGTAACATATTGATCTATTATCATATTATCAACAAACATTAAAAGAAGCAACATTTAAATTCTGATGCAAATCAAAACCAAGATTAGTTTATGACGGCTTTCCTTCTGGTAATAGTTGAGGAAGTTTCCAGCGCAGAGGAAAGCACTTAAGTACTTTTTGTTGTACTTATTTGTAGCTATTCAACATGCTTATTGGGTTTTTAAGCGATTTGTTTTTTGTAACAGGTGTGGTCATTGTAAGCGCCTCGCTCCTGAGGTAATTCCATCTTTTAGCTTCACTGGTTCTGAACAACTATTTGATAGTATTCAATATATACAATGGTAATGTTAAAATCTTTGAGGAAAGTTTTGTGGTGCAACCCATTTTGTATTTTGTATTTTCCGATTGATATTATTGTAATCGATGAATTTCTATGATTGTCAGTATGAGAAGGCTGCAGCTAGTCTTAAAAATCACGACCCGCCCATTGTCTTGGCTAAAGTTGATGCTAATGAAGAAACAAATAAAGCTTTGGCTAGTGAATATGATGTAAAGGGATTTCCGACTCTGAAGATCATTCGGAAGGGAGGGGCAAGTGTTCAGGACTATAAAGGTCCTCGTGAAGCAGATGGTATTGTGAAGTACTTGAAAAAGCAGGCTGGTCCCGCATCTGTGGAAATCAAATCTTCTGAAGAGGCCACTAGCCTTATTGGTGACAAGAAAGTATTCATAGTATGTATTCAATCGTATATACGAGCTATTTCCCTTATATATGTTAAACTACTTTGTGCAAGGCATTTGTTTGAATATTTTCTGATTGTAATGAACAGGTTGGAGTGTTCTCAACCTTTGAGGGTGAGGAATATACCAATTTCACTACTGTTACAGAGACGTTGCGTTCAGATTATGATTTCGGTCATACATCTGATGCTACAATCATTCCTTTGAAGGATTCTCCAATCAACCCACCATTCATTCGGCTGTTTAAGCCTTTTGATGAGCTATATTCTGACTCTCAGGTAAACATTAATTTCAGAGCACTATCATTTTTATAAAAGACTGGAGGCATCTACAAGTCTAATGATTTCAACGTTCTTTAAGGTTTTTAAATGTTCATAAGCAATGTTTTTTTCCAGTGCTTCACGATAGTTCTGTGAATATGCAGGATTTCAATGTTGATTCATTAGAGAAGTTTGTTGAAGAAGCCAGTACGCCCCTTATAGCAGTTTTGACTAAGGACCCTGATAGTCATGCTCACGTAATCAAATTCTTCAATAGCCCAGATGCCAAGGTATGGATATCTTAAAAGGTCTGTTACTGGAAGCTGAAGTTATTTGGCAAGAAAAGTTGGATATCATATATTATTATAAGGTGCAATGGTTAGGTTCACTATTCTTCTTGGTCATTCTGAGTCCAAATTTGAACGGGTGGGACAGCAATTCATACCATACTTAATGCTGTGAGTCATTTAGGGTGATTGTCACTGCTACAGGGAAGCCTGTGTGGGTTGAACTCACCACTCTAAACTGTTCACTATAAACTCTTTGCTGGTGTATGCCATTCTTACATCAATAAAATTGTTTCCCAAAATGTTGGAAGTTGTTGTTATCATTGCTAATTGTACTTATGGAGGTCTGCAAGGGAAACTAATTTATCTCCAGACTGCTATATCACATCCACATAACATAGAAAGTCTGCTATTTAGTTTGTTTGTGCTTGTTGCCATTTTCCAACGGGTGACTTGTGAAATCTTTTGGCCTTTTGATGGGAAGCATTGTATGAAAAGTCACACGTAATTTATTTTTGGGATACAGCTTAACATAGTGGTTAGAAATTGCATCTGTCTTTTCTATTTCTTGATTTCTTTTGGTACATCCTTCTTCCTTGGGTTGCTTTTCAAACGGTCTGAAGATTTTGTTCTTATGCTTTGGAATGTTTTCCTCTGTTAATGTAGTGTTTTTATTTCTCAATCTATTAATTAGCTTTGTAAATGCCTGTTAATGATTCGTTCAAATGAATAGCTGTATAATATGAATAGACGACAAGTCTTTTCCATAGTTACAACTTACTGTAGTCTCTTTTTTGTGTTATAGAATCTTAACAAGTTGATGTTTTGGTTGTTGGGCATTGGACAGGCCTTGTTTTTTCTGAATTTTACTGCAGACAATGCAGGGGAATTCAGAGCTACATATGAAGAGTTAGCAAAATCTCACAAAGGAAAAGGATTGAAATTTCTCCTTGCCGATCTTGAGGCTAGTCAAGGTGCTCTACAGGTAATTTATACAAACAATAAGTTTCTCTACAAAGATTTTACAGTTCATAGCATGTGAATATTTTTCATTTTTCAGTGATGTGAACAAATTGGCCTCTTTCGTCTTTATTTTATCCTTGTAGGGGTCAAAATGCACAGTATCAGTATTGCCCGTTTATTGCCTTTACAGGGTTCTCTTGAAGCTCACCTGAACTAAAATCATGTTTAGTTCAGAATAAGAATAACACATTCGATATTTCACTTATTCTAATTACATAAGTTTCATTAGTAAGAATCTGGTTGTAGACTTGTAGGAACTTTTGCACTCTTTATCGCATGATATTTTTATTGTGTTAATAGGAGTTTATATTGTCTTTTCTAGTATGCTCATATTGGGAACCAAGGTTATGATTATCTCAGTATGTTGGGTATCTTTGATTTTATTACATTTGTTTTCCTCTGATGCACTTGGTGTGTCAGCTTCTCTTTATAATGTGAGAACATTCTTACCAGTTGCAACTCCACAAAACTATGGTTCATGTCATTCACTATGTCTGCATAGAGAAAAGTCAGGTGCTCTTACAGCCCGGCGTAGAATATATGTGTCCTGTACATGTCATGCTTGTAAACTAAAATGAAAAAAAAGTTGATGTCTGATGTCTAATGCTGGCAAAATTTAGCCCAGTGGGTTAGCTAGTGGTTGAGTGCTGTGGCAAGCAGGAGGTCTTGGGGTCAAGTCCCTGGGCTGGCTGCCTCTAAGAAATTCTTGATATTGTGGGCCTCACTCAATGTCCCTGCCAGGTTAGGCGCCAAAACTGTGCTGGCGAGTTTACCCTGGGTACCATTCTCGGAATGAGGGGAAGTGCCTGGGAGTTACCTGGGATATGTATTTATAATGAAAATAAAAGTCTGTTGTTAGCATAGATCCATCTTAGTCCTGGATCTTTTAGGCAGCAAGAGGTTTGCACCTGTGCTTACTAGATCTTGGGTTAAGATGGATCTTCTGGTCACCTTGTTTTAGTAGGCAAAAGTGCCCAACTAAATGCTTTTGCACAGGTTTCTGTTAGGAAGTCGTAGTAAGTTTCTGTTAGTGATTTCTCTTGTATCAGGCAGTGAGAAGCGGCCCTTATTCTATCTAGTCCATTTTTGATTGTGGTTCATGAGCACTTTAACTTGGAGGTTTGGCTACTGATGTATGTCTTTATCATATTTTGCTGTCGAGTGTGGGCCCTTTTGCAACTGTTTCTAGATGGTGAGTATAGCAGTTTCACGGATACATGCCATTACTTATTGTCTGGATGCCTTATTCACTATTACTTGAAGCTATTCGTGTTGGAAATTTGTGCTCTACCATGCAAGCTTGTAGTCCATATAATGGGTTGGGTACTGTTTGGCATTATTTAATGACACTGTTTAAAACCCTAAACATAAACCCCAACCCCCCAACAGAAACAGAAAATGCTATCCATGTTCATTGTTAAGGGCTATAGTAAATTTCAAGTTTTGTTATGTTAGTATTGTTTGTATGTTTTTTTTCACAATGGGGGGTAGAGTTTATATTAAAAAAGCTGTGGCCATACCATACAGCTTAAGTTTACAAAAAATATATAGTCCTGGGCAGCCATATCCTGGAATCCCCAGCTAAGGACATACCAGTCAAAAAATACTATGGAGTCCTATCCATATCTGCCTATTAAGAAGTCCACAGGTATACTGTTAACATACTGGCATAATAAAATTATAAAAGCAGTACTGAACAAAACATACTTGGTTACTAAAAGAAAACTAAAAATGTAATGCCCATTTTGGGCTTTAGTTTCTTTGTCCACGAGTTGCCAGGGCTTCATTTTCCATAGCTGTAGAGCCATTATTGATGTCGATAGCCACATGAGGGTCTTCAGTGGGGGCTTCCAGCAGCTTTGACATATCAGCACTTAGGGCGGATCCATAAAAGTTTGAGGCAGGCCAGATGAGGTAGAGTCTATAGAGGTGTTTCTTGAGTTGAGAGGGGGAGATAGCATAACTTCTAGAGGGAGGTTGGAGTGAGCCATTGTGCACCCAACCAGTGTTCGTAGAGACTCTGGAGTTGAGGCCATTTCCAACTGTTTCACTCTAAAAATGGTCATGGAGGCCCAAGGCTCAGCCTCCCCATTCCCTCAGACTAAGAATATGATTCCATGTTTCCGGCGTGCATTGCACAACTGGTCTCTGAATTCTGTTCCTTGAATCCGTCTTTCCATCTTTCCCATTGAAGGGTTGAGTAGGTCACATTGCAGTGGGCTTTTGCTGCATCATTCTACACTATCGAAGTCCCTTTCAACAATGCTTTTAGCTCGCAGAAGACACACCACTTATTACATCAATGGTATTATCCATGGCTGTTCCCAATCTGTGAGCGGTAGACTGGTCAGCTCCAGGGGTCTTGTAGGAGTCAGAGAAACTCATAACATTTGAGAGGGATGAAAATGAATAACACACATGGAGACTTGTCAAACCCTTATCCCTCTTACCAAGGCTTACTTCGATGTCACATAGGACCAGCATTAACCCATGGATGGACCAGTTAATCCCACATGCAGGATCCACTGTCACCGAAGTGCAGTTCTTTAGAGCGTGAGTCAAATAGACATGCATAAGATTAGGAGGAAGGTGAGGACATTTAAGCTCTGTCCTCCACATTGCCCTCATGATATGATGGGTGTTATGGGGAGGGTTTCCTGTCTTGATGCTTTGATACTTCATGCGAGTGGGCAGCTAGAGCTAGAGTCTCTTGATCCCTCATTTACCCACAAAACACCTCCTTGTATTCGAACCCTTGAATTGGCCTTTTAGTTCGCCTCGGCATTTAGACTTTGAAGGACTTGGAATAAGTCCATTTAATTGAAATCAAGTCCCATCGAGACAAGTTGTTGACATATTTTGGCAAGCTTTAGGTTTGTAGGTAGGGGGAGTTTGAAGGAGGAGGGATCAGATAACCACCATTGACTTATTGATCACTGTTACTGTTCATGCCCATTTCTCAACAGTTTGAGCAAATCTGACTTTTTACCTGCTATGATGCTATCTAATAGAGATATCCATATGTCCTGGTGCACATTGCTCAAATCTGCAAATAATTTTAACATGTAGCTGTGTTTGTATTAAGCATAGTGTATTGTTAGTAACTTGGAGAATAGTGTTTTCTATTGATGCTTTTGTGAAATGAAGATGGGTTTCATGAAAGAGAGGGAAGAAAACGTTAGGAGTTGGATTGAAAGGGAAAATGTGGAAACAAGTAGTGCAGAAGACTATCTATTTCCTGTATTGCTAGGTCGGTGCATTCAACAATTATGTGCTAAGTTTCTTTCTGGAGCTAATCTCAGGAGTAATTTGTAGAGTATAGTGTTGTTTATCAAAGATTCTGTAGAATGGGAAGTGGATTTCATGAAGAGGGACAAAGTAGCATAGAAGACTATCTATTTCCTGCCTCTCTAGGTTGGTGCATTCAACAATTATGTGCCAGAGTTTGTGGGAGATTTCAACCCATCTGTATTTTTTAGAGAAGAGAAAAAAGTCTCTTAGAGAAGGGAACCAACTTGGAATAGTGTTCTTCGACATTCAGATCTCAAGCTAAGAATTAGCAAGTGAATCTTTGCTGGATCCAAGTGGCACATATGATGTTCGACTGCAGTGAAGGACAATAATAGTGAATCTGTGTTACACATGTTAACAAGTACTTCAACCTTGAAGTATGCCATTACAAGATGTGAAAAATGTTCCCAAATACGGAATGAATTTTGGCACACCATGCTTTTCTCTATTATTCTAATTTTGTGGCTCAATGTGACTACCATAAGGTATGTCACAAGTGTCATCATTATTCCTTTAGCCTGTGGCCATGCTTGTTAATGGGAATAAAACTCCTTGGTTTTATGGCAATGCTTGTTAATGGGAATACAACTTCTTGCCATGTGGTCAAATTTCCTTTGGTTGGTGCTATTCAATTCTTTGGCATTTGGTTGTTTATCTTTTGGTTTGTGGCCTCCCAATTTCATTCCAATTGGTCTCATTTCTTCTCAGTGTTAAAAAAACCAAACGTTACTGATCCTCCCTAAATTGCTGCATTCTATTTGTCTCAAGCTCTTTTCTCACTCCGTTCACCTGATACTTTCCCATCTCCTTTTCCATTCTTTTAAAATCACAACCCATGGTGTGAACTGTGAAAACTTCCTAATCTCTACTTCTGTCTGCCTATTTCCTTTTTGCAATCATTGCCTCCTTTTAAACCCAACTGCCGCAATTACACACACAAAAAGGAAAATGAAAAAGAAACACAAAGGAAAATAAAAAAGAATGAAAAGTTAAAAATTAGCAAAATCATCAATTGGGTAGGGTGGTTGAGAGGAGATTTGTTATCCTGTCCACCTGGGTTCAAATCCTGCTTGTGACATGTTCACGCTTAGCAAGTCTATTGTTGATTTAGCTCTTTATGAGCTGATTGTTGAGTAGGCTGGCAAGGTACAAGCAATCTCACCCTCTCTTTTGGACTTGAGGGTAGGGTGATTTGTATTCCAAGGAAAACAACTAGCATAATTGTCCCTCTCTAATCAGTGCTGCCGCATTCTAAACAAATAGAAAACAATATACTTCACCATACTCTCTCCTATTCATTGCTGGAACTAATTAGCATGTAAAATAAAATATATTCAATAAAGAATCTGGACAATGGGTGAGAAAAGGCATAGCTACATCCCTTCCCCTCAATCTAGTTCATAAATATAAGGTTGTGGATCAGATATGAGAACTGCCATGGTTATGACAATGAGTTCGGCAATTCAAAGGTGAGTAATCGGATTATGCAGTGAGGATTACTTATCTACATGAGTTATTTGACATTCGATTTGCAAGGGATAACTGCCAGATAGATGAAACAGCTTTAGAAAATTTAGAGTAGGACTATGCAGGGCAGGGTTTTATGCTTGTATATTATCCCAAATATCGGTAGGAGCAGGATATAACTAAATACAGATGTTTATTTTTGCTGTTCTTATTTTATTGCTTTATGTGTAAGAGCAAATTAATGGATGCAATTATTTTATTGTGGAATTGGATGCAGAAACATGTGGTAGCATTTCTTTTTATAATTTGTTACTTTTTATATCAATTGAAAAGATTAATTCGAAACCTCTACTTTGCTTTTCTAAGCAACTCAAGAAACAATATTATAGTCACTTAACGTCCAACATGTTCTAATCAGTTGCATTGTCATTGATATATAGTACTATGGACTTAAAGCTGAGGGTGTGCCATCTATCCTCATTCAAGATGCAGAAGATCGGAAGTATCTCAAGGAGACACTAGAAGTTAAACAGATATCATCCGTGTTGAAAGAATACTTTGTGAGTAAACACGATTCTTTGTAAAAGCCTAATATATTGTGGAATTTTTAGCATTTGATTTTATGTCTATACATGTATTTTGAATTCCATAGATGACATTTACCAATATTTTATAAACTTGATCTAGTTACTACCTGTCACCTATAGATAATATAATGTTGTGCATAACACTTCTGTGACCAAGATTATTAATTATTTACTATATGGGTCTGCATATCTATAACCTTATATTTTACATCACATGCAGGATGGCACATTACAACCGTACAGGAAATCTGAGCCCATCCCTGAAAAGAATGATGATCCTGTAAAAGTTGTTGTGGCAGATACTCTGCAAGAAATGGTCATTGATTCTGACAAAAATGGTATTGATCTTCTTGCTCAGATGCTTTTCATTGATGCACATTGTGTGCCACTTAGATGTTCTCATATATGATCTTTTAGCAAAATGGCAATTCTGTAGGAATTTGCATTTTGTTTGCTTCTAAAGACAATAAAATTACAATGCCATCATATACATTCTAGACTAAAATATATGACCAAAAATCCTAGAATTTCATGTATTGTCAAAATACTAAAATAGTAATGCTGAAGCCCCCAGGGGAAGCTCAATTGGCAAGTGCAGTGATATGAAGTGTTATGTTCAATGAGGTTCCAAGTTCAAATCCCCCCGATTTACCCGTGCCGGCGGAAGGGGCATACGTATGGCCCCTGGAGGTTATAGTGGTAGTGGTTGGAATCGACCCCATGTCAAGCAAGTACGAGACCGGCCCAGTTGCCGATTTTGCCAGTTACAAAAAAAAATAGTAATGCTGAAATATTTCTTTTCCCTAGCAGCTTTCATATAGCACAGACGCAGATCAAAATAATCTTAAACTGTCATGGCGAGTTGACTGGTCTTGTCATGCTGATAACAATATCTCTAGACTGCCAGCAATTTGATATGTGATGTTGGATTTCAGAGCTTCCTAGAATAGTTTAAGCTGCTTGATGTGCTGCCTCTGTCTTTGTTGGATAGAGCTGCTGAAGAAATGTTGGGATCCCATTTAAAAAAACTGCAGGAGTTATTGCTATAGGTTCGACTGCCCATTAGTGAAGTAGATCATAGATGTGACATATGAGACTTTTTCACTGATATCAATTAATGCCATGTCTGGCCTCTAAAAATGTGCAAAAAGAGTACAACTAAGTAGAACAGTGGGATCATGGGATGTTATAAAAATCAACATAGAAAAGACATTTCCACCATAATTGCATTGTATTCAGATTTAAAACTTGAAAATACACTTGCAAAATGTTGAGATATGCATGCCACCTTTGCATTCTTCAATTGTCTTTCTTGTTATGGTCCCCTTTGAAATTGGAAATTGTCCTGTTTCTTCATCCTAGCATCCCTAAACATAGTCCTACATCTCACCAATTATTGGTGATGCTGGAATTTAGGAACAAGCATAGGTCCACCTTAGCCTTGGGTCGAAAAACTTAGATGCCAATGTCAATGTTTTTGCAATGCTTTTCTTGTGGTTAAATAGTCTTTATGGGTGGGAAAACATTGGGATCAGTACCTCAAGTTTTTTAATACCTTGTGGTGCATAATAGATCTAGGGTTAAGATGGGGTACACAAGGTATTTAGGTCAGCCTTTTTTTGTGCACATCAGTACTATAGTCAACATCAGCATTACACAAAGTGTTGAAGCATCCGCCCTACTGTGGCTGGAGGAGTGCCTCTCGGTGCAACTAACGATCTCTGAAGATTCTTTACAAAATCTGTATGGAAATTTGTAGGCCAAGAATAAGAACTAAAAAATGTTTGAATCTTGTCATGTCTTGGAAAATATGCATTAGAAATTTAGATCATATGAAAAGAGATGCATATCTAAAGGTATATACGACTCAGGCACAATCTGCAGACTGCAACCAAAGTCACACGGTCCGTATTTGAGTTCGAGTTCAGCAACAATGAAATTCGGTTTGAATTTGAATTTATCAATGAGATTCAGATAAGGGTCGTCCATATACACATTTCATAATTTTCACAATATAATAAAAATGTTTATAACCATATATAATTTATAGTTCATATATATATTATATTGATAAACTTATAATTTCTGCTAAATATAACTTATATTAATTTATATTATATAATTATATATGAGTAATTAATATATACTTTTAGTCCTGTAATTCACGTTGACTCTCCTTTGACCTGTAATCTGTGCATGCATCAAAGCACCACATGGCTTCCTTGGTTCTTGTCAATGCTGAGGCCATTCTAACAGAGCACAAAACGCTTACGGATCATGTAGGTTTTATGCCATACATCTCCTAATCAAATTGCTTGCACTTCCTAACTCATGGGATCATCCTCTTCCACTGACAATTTGACACTTTTTAGTCTTATTTGCCACTATCAGCTTTTTAAATAATGCTCACTAGCATTATATGTGCATGCAATGAACCTGGACTTTGTTTGCACATGTTTCAACATTTTTGGTCTAGTTGTGAGACTTAGTTTTATAGGTTAGAAGACTTGTGCCCACATATATTTTCTTTCAATACTTTGTTCTTAAGCAGTCTTTCAATACTTTGTTCTTAAGCAGTTTCTATCTTAACACGGCCCAAGTTATTTTTTACCACACTTGCTGTGGAAACCACCTCCTTGCAAGTGAAGTTCATTTTTTGCCAACTCTAATCTGACTCGGTTCAACCTCAGATATCATGTTGGGAGAAGTTAGTTGTTCAAAGTTCAAACTCAAAAATGCAGGGGTAAGAGAGGTGCAGAGTATGGAATTAAGCTTTTGACCTCAACCACCAGGGACTAAATATTCCTGAATTGGACAAGAATTTAAGTACATAATTGTCAATAGTCAGCTACTTCCTACCAACAGAAATGTCTGTATACTTTATTGTCGAGTTCATGACATCCCCAACTAGCGACTTCCGTTTGCAGTTCACGGATGGAATCTGACATTGTCCTTAGATCCAAAGTATTAGTGTTTATTGCCTTCCCGAAGTTCTTTTTTAGCATGAAGTTAAATGATACTGGAAATTGATCTTTTACCGTATTCATTCTCAGTTTCGAAAGTAACTAGCACGATTCAACTGCAGATATTATTCTTTGGATTAATTTGAGCCCAAGTTCAAGTTCCAGGATATTCAACATCAACTGTAATTTAGATTGGAATAGTCACTGCAAAGTTTTGTGATGCGACCTTTTATTTTGAAACCAAAGGTCAAAAGCACTCCAGCAGTCTGAACTATCGCTTGTTCTAATGCCATCGTTAACTATCCCTGCAGCTTCTAACTGTTAGTGTAAAACATGCTTAAAATTGATATGTCACCATGCCTAAGCACAAATGCAAAGTCAACCTGGCTTAATCTGGGCTTGGATTACGAGCTTATGTTAAATTTCCAATTTGTTCTACTTGAACTGAGCTTTGAGATTGCAAATGTCACTGGCAAGTCTTGTGTTAGAAAGTGCCTGTGTGCCTAGGACCTGCCTAGTCACTATTCACTCTATAGACTTCAGTCCTGCAACTCACATAAAAGCGCATGGTCTGACCTTTGGTTCCTATTGTCCTCGCCTCTTTGTCCTCGAGAATTATACTATACAGATAATTTTCCATGCTACCACAATGCACATATTTACTATTTCTTGCTGAAGTCTGACTTCCATGGAGAAAATAAGCCTTTGGTACTTAGAGTTAGTACTATTAGATTGATTGTTCCTGTTGCCAACTTTAAAACTGGCATCTGTTTGATTGTAATGTGGCATTTGGCAAGAGCATCGTTCTCCGTGTGTCCTAGCATCCTGCTTGCATTGCTGGGTATTACTATACAGAGTAGGTAGATAGGATTTTCAAAAAATCCCATAAACGAGAAAAATTAGTGCCTCCAACATCTATCAAATCCAGGTGGTAGGGTATGTATACCTCCGTAGACTTTAGCAGTCAAATCGCTGTGCGGAGGGGAGGGGTCTCTTGTCCCACAAACAAGGGGGTCTCAAACAAGGGGGGTCGTGACGTTAAACTTGAATTATTATTATTATTATTTAATTAGATATAAGATGAAATATAAACTGAATAGCTGTGGGAATGCTACTTATCAAAACTGTGTCCACAACAATTAATATCCATGAATCAGTTGGTGTCCTTATTCCCAAGTGTTGATAATGGTTGTTAACATTCATCTCCTGGAGGTAGGGTATGTACACCTCTGCAGACTTTAGCAGTCAAATCGCTGTGCGGAGGGGAGGGGGTCTCTTGTCCCACAAACAAGGGGGTCTCAAACAAGGGGGGTCGTGACGTTAAACTTAAATTATTATTATTATTATTTAATTAGA